>VNJN01005372.1:0-21750 GCA_008042485.1 Drosophila mayri | reverse complement strand
TTTTTTTATTCCCATTCTAATTGATATGCCATTTTAGTAAATAAATATTAAAATTCATTATTCTTTCTCCTTGACTGCTGCACAACTATCTGTGTTATTTTAGCTCCGACTTCACTTAGTTGTGCAATCAAGGGATTTTATTTTGCCGCTATTTACTTAGCAATGCAAACCGAGAGCCAAAAGTTGCCATATCACCTCGCATAACAAAGGAATTTCAGCTTTTGGCAGCAGTAACAACAATAACAGAATCGAGAATAGAAGCTTGCCTTGTGCCATTCGCATACAAATGCGTAAACACAGACAGTCCAGGGGAGGGAAAACGGCTGGGAAAACTGAGACTGCTGCTGCTGCCATAACATTTTTGGAAGCCAGGCGAAAAGTCATTGTCAAAGTTGACGACGAATGAGGGAAGGGTGCTGCAGGCGACGATGATGATGATGATGATGATGGAGGCGTTGTCGCCATTTTGTTTTCACTGTTTGTCTCAAAAACGCTATGCGCATTGTATTGCGAGGAGCCAAGGACTAAGGACCCAGGAGCACAGAGCTCTCAGTCCTTGTGGCTTCGCTCGCACATGCATTATGTATGCCAATAAATTCGCTTAACTTTACGACAATTTGTTGCTGCAAACCCCAGCCATAAAATTCACTCGCTTTAAACTCAGATTAGGCGGCATTATATATATATACAAGGAGAAAAAAGAGCGTGGAGGGCGGCCCCATAATTTGATTTGAGGCTCTATTCCTGCCTCTCTGCCTGCCCCCAGGAAAGAACCCAAATTGGTTTTGGCCCATAAGTATCTTTGATGTGGCTGCATACATTTTGGCGATTAGCTTGGAATTTGATTAGACCTCCATCACTCGATCCTCTAGGTTATCCTTCCTCCCGACATACCATTTTGGTTGTTATTGTTTCGGCAGGTGGCCTTCCAATGGGTGGCGGATGTACTTCAATTAGTGCAACGTTCTGTGCACCACAACTGCACTCGAAGCACCTCAAAACTCGAATTACAAACCAGTTGGTACAGCGTACAGAGTCTTCCCCCACCAGCATTTTGAATTGCAAATCCTGACCAGGTAACAGTGGGGGAAGGGGGTGAGGGGGCACTGAGTACACAGGCCAAATGGATAAAGGGGTCCCTTCAATTATGTAGCTCTCGCCGGACCCCAAAACTCACTGAATGACTGAATGACGGACTGACAGGCTAGCCAAGACAGGAGTTAAGGAGGGGAGGGAGGCAGGAGGCAGATCCTGTATTCAGGATTCAAGAAACTGTTGCCTGGCTAAAAAGAAAACGTTGAAATGTCTACGCTGCTGCGGCTAAGCTGGCTTTACACAGAGATTAAGGTTAAGGGGTTTAGAATATGATAATTAATTCGGAAAGAGGTGTAAAAAATATATGTATATTTTATAAATCTTTAATAAGCCTTAAGTACTTAAATATATATTTTTATTTTTATATATTTTTTTATCTAATTTGTAGCGATTTTTATGTAGCGATTTTTTTTATTTACAAATTTTTCTTGCTGTGCTCTGGAAAAGGCCTCCCTTTTCTTAGAGTCTCTTTTAACTGCCATTTGTCGTTTTGTCAGGCATCTTGGCGTAGTTGGAAAAACGAAGAGGAATGGCAAGTAAAGGATCTCCTTGGCCGTCTCCGTTTCCGTCTCCTTCTGCCAGCAATTTGACTTGTAACCGCACTCTTGAGTGTTGCATGCTTTTAGGCGCAACGTGAGGCGAGTTTGTTGAACCTGACTGGAGTTCTTCATGTTCTTGTCCTGCCTTTCCATTTTCCTCCTTGCCATTTTGCCTTTTCCTCCTTGGGTGCTCCTGTAAATTCAGAGTCCTGGGTCAAGCAACTGCCATGAATAATTCAACATTGGAATTCTTTTTGCTACTTTTCCTTTTTTTGTATTTTTTGTTTAAAAATGGGTGTGGCACAGTTGCCAAGTTAATTACATTTGTTGCTACGTGCCGCCGGCGATGATTGCATTTCCGAACAGCTGCATCCATCCTGCTGCTGCTGGTGCTGCTGCTGCTTCTGTAGCCTCAATCTCAATGCGAATGTGGTCACAAGGGGGTGGAGCAAGCGGGAGGCGGAGGCGGATGCTGTGGTGGTTCTCCCATTGCAAGCATCTCATGCATATTTATTTTGATTGCAAAATGTTTACAATGCATGTGGCAAGGTTAAGAGTTCCATGGTGGCAATGCGGTTGAACCTCCACCTTGCCTCGCCTCACCTCAGCTCCCTGCTCCCTGCTCCCTGCTCTCACCTCATCTCAATCAATCAGTGTCACAATGGCGGCTTGATTAAATGGATAGCATTATGTTGGAATGCGTAGGGCAAATAACTGACAAGCCTTTTCGTTCAGATTTTGATTGCATTCATAGCCATGCTAGTGGGCACACAATGGCAGGTGGTAATAGCAGATGTTTTCCATGGAAATTTATGCAGTATTGAGGCTCTAGTGAGAGTTCTTGGTACTTATTCCATAAATATTTATGCTTCTTAAATATAAAACTTCAGATTTCATATTTTAAATCCTCTTTCAAGAATCCTTTTATAAAGCTATCTTTGTTTTAAAAGAACTACATAATATTTTCTTAATGGAGTCCCGTTTAAGCCCGATTTTTATGCAAACTTGTTCTCCTTTTCCTGCATTTTCCTTATAGCTGGCCATGTGTTTATTCACTGAACCAATTTTTGCAGCAATCAGCTTAGACAACAATTATGTGCATCTCATCGCACAGTCGATCACACTTTGGCCACCTCTCCCCCCTGGGGCCTCTTGTGTGAGGACCGACCTTTGTCTGCACAAAACCCCTATTTGGTTTCCGTGCCACATTTTCTACGCTTTTCTCCACTTTTCTCTGCTTTTCTCCGCCTTCCAACGCTTTTCTTCTTCGCCCGCTTTCTAAGCTTTCGCAATTGACTGAGCAAGAACTGTTTGAGCCACGCCCACCACCAGCATTGTCGCTGGCTAAAAGGGGACCAAAACCCCATGAGTTGCATTAAAATTTTAATGATGTGCAACGGTAACAAGAAGAGCCAGGAAGGGAGGAGGCGAGGGACGGCGGGACCATTAGGCGGCGTGAAGCAGAAGGATCAGGAGGAGCTGGAGGAGCAGATGAATAACTTGAAGCAGTCAGTCAAGTTTCCAAAGTTCCCTTGGAACTCGGCTCATTCCTCTAACTCATTCTCCTTCGGCCAGGATGTGTTAGTGTGCTGCGTATGCTTGAGCTTCACTTCCCTGACTTCCTTGGGCGGCTCATAGTCCTGAGTCCTGGCATCAGCATCAACACACATTAAGCCCGATGTGGATGCAGCAGCAGCGGCGGCTTCTCTTACTCAAATCCACCTTCTTGTCTTCTGTTCAAGCAATTAAAATGCAGAAACTTTAACACTAGATCCTGACAAGTCGTGCAGAGTAAGAAAATTAACTGAACTGCTAGTTAATTAATATATAATTAATAAAATGTATGTTCAGAGACTTGAAAACTGTTTAAAAGACTACAAATTTTCCATACAAATATTTAAAGGCTTACCAACTTCTTACAAATTGTTTACTTTCTTTTCAAATTTAAGATCATACTTTTCCCTGAGTGTAACAACACCTTTTAGCTGCATTTTATAGCCTGAGTTAAGCCGCTCAGGGCCCTGTTTCCAAGTGGCCTTAATGAAAATGTTGCCTTATTAGCTGCAAAATGTCTCGCAGCAAAAGCGGCTTCATATGCAAATTACCTGAGGGACTGAATTAAACATCCTTGTTGCCCTGCCCCTCTGACATTTCCTGCATTTCTCTGCCATTTAACCCACATTTCCCTCCCCCACCTTTGGGCCTGCTGATCAATTTTGATTATGCCCAAAAAGGATACCGAAAAAGGATTAATTATGCCATAAGTTGCAGGCGGGGTGGCGGCCAACAAGTTGAGCAGATTTTGCAATTAGCATAAGTAACAAGTAATCCGGAAACTGGAGTAAATGTAACAGGCATACTTTCCCTACCCCCGCCCCTAATGAATTGCAGGTTTCGTGTTTTGCGGCGCCCCTAAGCTCATTTATTAATTGCCAGCCGCAAAAGTATAAAAAAAAAGAGGAGAGACTGGCTTTAAAGATGAAAATTATTATTTATGGCAGGTCTGGACTACAGCTAACACAGATTTACTTTTCCCGGCTAATGCTGATGATGCGGCTTTTAATTTATTTGTGCGAGAACTGCGCAGGCAAAGGAATATCATAAAAAATGCGGCGTTGGGAGAGAAAAAGAGCGAGTCCCAAAAAAAATGAAAGGAAAAGAAAAAAATTAAGGAGAAAATGGCAAGGAAAAGCCGCCTGGCTGGGTGCGGTTTATTGATTTTTCCGTTTGCTGATGAGCTGGAACTTTTTGGATTTGTTGGAGCAGCGAATGATGATAATGATGATGACGATGGCATAGCCACCACCATATAACCCTGATGTTGCGGTGTCCAAGGAGTACGCTTGGCTGCGTTTTGCCGCGTTGGCAAATTTTTGTAACTCGAAAAGTGGGGAGAAAAAAATATATATCTGTGTCACTTGAACACGGAAAAATCATTAAAGCTTTGCAGAAAAAAGTGCTCGTAAATAAATCTCTGCCAGCTGATAAAAAAAAATGCCACCAGAGGGATATCCAAATTGGCTTGTGTCCGGATCCGGATTCGTATCCGTTAAAGGTAAAAATGATAACGAAAAATAAAGAACGCTGAGAGTTAAGCAAAAGTCGTGTTCTGAGCTTGATAAATGTGCAGATTTTTTTACAGCTGCCAATTAAGTGCCAAATTATGCCAGCTTACGCCCACTTCTGCCCTTTATGCTTTCTTTTCAGGCGTGGCATTGGCACAAAAGGCAGTGCAACGTGCAACAGTGCAATAGTGGCAGTGCAACAAAGGCTTGCTCGTCTCTTGTTGTTGAAGAGTTTTGCAGATACAAGGGACTTGAGAGATCCAAAGGAGGGGCAGGGGCAGGAGAAAAGGCTAAACAACAATAAGAATAAGCAGAATTGTTGTTAGCAGCACAAGGCCACGACACAATTTTCCCTCTGTGTGTGTGTGTGTGTGTGTTTGTGTGAGTGAAAGTTGTGAAAACTCTTGAGAGGCATTCAAAGCCTGAAAAACATGGCGCTATTTGGCCAAAAAACTTTTTCAATTTGCTGCTAAAGCAAAAAAAAGGGACGAGATGAGATGAGGATTATTTTGCTGTTTCTCATTTGTTGCATTTAAAAAACAATTATTTGCTTTTTTAAAAAGCTTAGCAAGAAATGAAAGTGAACTGCAAATAATTATTAAAAATATTGAGGAGCTACAAAAAATAGGAAAAAGGAAAGTAAAATTTGTAAAATATAATATTTGTTATATTCAAGTAGGAAATTAAGGAAATATCAATTTTTAATAGATTTATTTTAATTTTAAGGCATTAAATTTCATTAATAGTCTTTTGTACTTGGTTTAATTAATTTTAAAATGTTTAAACTGTTAACAGACTTTTGTATGAAAGCTCTTAAAATGATTATTAAATATTCTATCTCCATTAATTGTTAAGTTATACAATTTAAGCCACTTAGACTTGTTTTCTCCTACCCCAAACTTAGTCCTTGTGTGTCTCTGTAAACGTGTTTCTCTATTTACAGGGAAACCCTTTCCCTAATGCTCTTGGGATTATGTGCTTTGTGCCCCCATCTAAATGTAAATGGGCAATTGGAAAATAATAAGTGTATGGTGCGGGGGCAGGATAGAAAATGATATCCTTGGCCAGTTGAAAAACTTGTCCATCTCTGCATATTTACGAAAAGTTGTTGCCCAAAGGAACTGAGGGAAAAGTTGAGGGGAAAAACAAAAGCGTAACGAGACGAATTTTCAATTTCGTTGTATAAATAAAGCCGTAAGTTATCTACCAGCTGGAAAATTGAGTTTTCCCCGAGTTCAGCTCTCTGCTGCTCCGAGAATCGGCTTTACATTTTCTCCTCACATTTCCCGGCGGGGCAAAAGTTGCAAGTGCATGTAAATAAATTAGGATTCTCCCAGTAGAGCCCCCAGAAAGGGATTCCTTGGAGCAATTATTGAGCAATGCCAATGGTAGAAAAACAAAGCCGAGAACACAACGAAAAACGGACGTTGGTTGGGGCCATCAATTTTCCTAGGATTGCGGTTTCACCTCCTCGTTGGCCCTCCTCCCCGCCCCACAGACAGACAAACTTTGGCCATTTCCTGCAGAAATAGCCATGCAAATGTTTAGCAGGCCACTTGAATACGGAAAATGTAGCATTCACAATGCGAAAATGTTCATGTTGCCCAACAGAGGAGGAAGGGGTAGCAGCAGGGAAACGGGGTCAACGGAAAATGGTAACGTACAAAACTCGAGCAAAGTGAAAAACCCCAAAAAAAAAAAAAATTAAGAGAAAACTTGGCCTGGGCAAGGATTTTTCCAAATGTTTGCCAGCAACTCGGTCAACTCGAGTCACGCACTTTGCGAACATTGTCAAATCGACAATTTACTCGTTAGCCCAACTTTTCCTCCCGAGATAGTCCAAGTCCAAGACCAACTTTTTGCCCCAAAAACAGGCTCCTCAAATTGAAAGCTTCTTGTATTTAGTTTTGGAAATTTATTTACAAAACGAAAGCTGTACAGGATTTGGGCGGGATTTGTTAAGGGAGCCAAGGATTCCATGTGAATGTGTGGGTGGATTTGTAGCTGCTGCTGCTCTGAGTCTGCTTTATGATGGCCATACACTCGAAATGGAATTTCAGGCATTAATTATGCTTACCAAGATGTGGAGGCAGTTTTTCTGTTTTTCTTTAGTATTTTCTCCCCATGGCCATGACAAGTTGGTGTAATGTTTGGTAGAAGAGTCGAAAGGAACTGCATTGCACTCGTCCCTTGTTGTTTATGCATGAAACGTGCCTTGCAACCATTTGCAACTCCCAGCCTTTGTTGTCGTCTTGTAAGAAAACAACAAAAAATAAGAGGAAAATAAGAATGAAATGAGAAGGAACTGTTACAGAGGGAGTGCTCTTATTTTTCCCTTGACTGACACAATTTTCGCTCATTATGGAAGGTTGCTCTTCGCTCTTCGCTCCCTTTGTCTTACTTTTTTTCTCATATTGTTTGCTAACTTATAATATATATATATATATCTCCTTGGCCCTCGCCTCGCCCTTTACTTTATTTTTTGAACTTGGCAGGAAGAAGTTTTTTAAACGCTTTATTGAAACAATTTCCGTTTTATGGAAATTTTCCTTTTTTGCCAGCAGAAAATATTTCATTTTCGCTGTCATATATCAAAATGGTGTCAAGCATACGCCATGTTGGCCAGCCAAAAGAAGCTGCAGCAGAAGCAGCAGCAGCATCTGCCAGTAAATGCAAATTTAATGCGGCATGCAATGGGGGAAAGGCATTTCCCATTCCATTTTCCTGGCAGCAGGTGGCCACATTGAAATGACATCATTTAAATTCATGCATGACCCACATTGCACCTCAGGTTTTGGGGGCTTTTGCAACATCTGCTTTCTGGCTTTCTGGCTGCTGGCTGCTGGCATTGCCACCCACTTCTTAGCAGCCGCCTCGTGTTTTATTAACAAAGCAATTTATTGCATAAATTCACATTGCACTCGGTCGGTTGGCCACAGTTGCCGCAGTTGCTTCTCCCATCGATCCTAGGGGGTCCTTGGTTACTGTCCTTCTCACGCCAAAAAAAAAAACTTTTCCTGGTAAACGTTTAAAAGGAGCCGAGGTCATGGGAGCAATGAACATGCAAAAAAAACTGTTGAAAATTTTGCAGTTCATTTTCATCTGGAAAGTTTTTAAGTAGAAGATAGGTGTTCTTAGAGGAAAGCCTTCAAGAAAAGGTGTAGAATTAAGCAAACCAGAAAGTTTCATTAAAAAGATCCTCAATCATAATCACAAGGCTTTAAATAAGGACATTGTCCTGCCTTTAACAACTTTAATACTCTCCCAGAAATAATAATAAAACGAAACAGTGCGTGGCTGATGTGCAACACTGCATTAAGTACTTGCAGCTGGCAGGGTTAAGAGCCTTGAAACTGTGCCGAAAAGCATGCAACAAATGCTGCGGACTGTCCGGCTCTGCTTTGCTCTCCCTCTGTGCCAAGTCATGCGAAAAGCTTGCCACTCGCCACTTTCTACTTCTACTTAGTGCCATGCCCCATTTCGCTGACTGCTAATTGCTGCATAAATCAAGCGGCAAAACGAGGAGCAAGCCATGGAGGCAGGCAGGCAGTGAGAAAGGAAAGCACGAGAGCGCTTTAAATAAACTCGGCCAGAATGAAAGTGTTGCAGGACCACCCACTCACCATGTAGCCCCCTTAAGCCCACCCAGCCAGAGCCTCGCTGGGGGGATATTTATGAGTGTTTTTGGTCAAGCGTTTGCCTGCCAACTGTCCGGCACAGGATGATATATGTATGCTGCGGTGTGGGGTATACGCTGCGTATACGCAATACGCAAATATTTTAATTAAATTTCAAACGAATACAAAACGATATGAAATGAAAGCAAATACTAAAGGCGCACCACGAAAACGAATTTTCCAGGGATAATGTGGAATCTTGGGCTGAAAATATACCTTTTCCATTTAAAAATCAATTGAATTTCAGCATAATTATAATGAAAAACCTCAAGAATTGGAGAAATTCAAGAGGTATCCAAACAGTCTTTATCCCAACCATCTGCTTTTGCTGTTCTTTATTTTTAATTCCCGTATTTGTTGAACAAAAGCAGGCAGCGGACCCCCCGGCTTGTGTGCTTTCAATTTTTCGGTTATAACTGCCATGGAGGCGCCAGCCTGTTTGGTTAATCCACAGGCCAGGGAAATGGAAACGAATGCTGGAAAATATCCACTGGGAAATTAAATTTAAAGTCGAACAAAAGCACAAATTGTAATTCCCTGTCATTTTGAAAGTTAATTGTTTCCCCGCCGAGGCGGCAAATCACTCAATTTGAGCTCGTTGCCATTACTCACGCTCGTTGTCGGCCTTGTCTATATAATGTAATATATGTTTTCCAGGGGTCGGGGGTCAACAAGTGTCCTGGACTGGCTGGCCGACTGTCTGGCCGAATGCCAAGACTCCGGGGCATGGCTTTATAGGGCATTTCATAACGCGTGAAGAAATTCAATTAAGTTCGTGCAGGCTTCTATTTTGGCCACTGTTTTTATGGCCCGAACAAGCGGCGAACGAAATTAAAGTCAATAAACAAGAGCTGCCGTCTGCGGCCGGGAATTGTCTCTGTCATTCTGTTGGCCCATGGCTGTCCCTGGTCTACGGTCTCTGGTCTCTGGTCTCCGGTCTCCGGCCTCTGGTCTCCGGCCAATTGGTTCTGGTCACAGTTGTTGTGGCAAAGAGTCCCTTTTTCCCCTTAGTCTCCCTCCTGTGTGTGCGGTTTCTGTACTCGTTTTGGTGCGAATAAACCGCAAAAACCCGTCATAGTCCTCACTCAGTCAGACAATGGGCCACATGAAGTGGAGGACATGACCCAAGGTTAGCTGTCGATGGAGCCCTAGCAGCATCTCAAATGTGCGAATGTGGAGCAACTCAAGAACACGGACTGTGCATAATTTTTTAATGGAAAATAGCTGCCATTTGTTGCGCACAAAAGCGGGCTTTATTAAGCCCAAATTTCTTTTCTTTTAAAAAAGTAAAAAGCGGGAAAATGCCTTTCAAATTAGATATAATATTCTTGTGGCTAAATTGTTTTATTACAGGAATTATTATGTTTAGATCTTTTAATCTCTACTAATACGTGTTTACCTTACCTTAATCTAATTGCAGATACACGAGGATCTAGAGAAAGATCCAGACTATTCTGGCTCCGGATTTGGACCCGATGACGAGGACGCCGAACCCGATCAGCACTCGCACACCTCGCACAACACACGCATCTCGCAGAACATTGGCGGCGGCATAAACAGTAAGCATAACTCGAACGACAACTACGGCAAGAACAGCAAGAACAGCAACAGCGACCTCATCTCGAGTAGATTCAACAACAATAATAATCACAATCAGATCGACAACAGCCAGAATATCAATCTCAATCAAAATAATAATATTCATCAAACGAATAGTGGCACAATCATTGGTAGTAGCACCTCAACGAATAATAATAACCACAATATCAACATCAACGGCCAGAGCGGCATCATCAGTGGTAGTGAGATCGGTGGTCATAGCACCGGCATTAATTCAATCGGTAAAGATCAAGCTAGTCATGTAAATGCAACACTCGTTGGTGTTATTTCCACTTCTACTTCAACCTTCAATAACACACAAATTCCAACAGATACAGTACCAAATACCGATACAGATACAAATACAGAAATAGCTTTAGCGAGGGGTTTACATAGATTATCACCTACAGTCACCCGATCGAGTTTAGTTAGTAATTATAGTAGTATTAGTAGTAGCGACCATTCATTCAATTCATACACAACAACACCAACAACAACAAACGCATCTCTATATCCAGCAGCTCATTTACCACCACAAACCACATCCACGACAACAACGACAACAGTTGCAACAACCACCACAAAAACCCCGCCGCCCATATCCTCTACAACAACAACAACAACAATCATCGCAGGTAGTTCATCAACAACGTCCACAACACAAACACCTCCCCAAGTTAGCAACGCGTCGAATGCCACAACTGCAGCCACGCCAACGGATCAACCCATATTCCCTGATTTCGATAAGGATCTCGATTCTGTATCTGGCAGTGGCGATAAAATTTATGACGAAGAGGACGATGAAGGTGATGACGATATTTTCGATCATCCCGACGATGAGAATAAAGGAAAGGGGGTGGTTATCCCTCCCACAATTGATAATACCGATGATATCGATGATGGCGATGATGGTGATGATGAAGGCACCATTGATTTGGATGACGGGAATGAGGAGGACAAGGATGTGAATGCAAATGGCGGCGGTACTGACAAGACCAGTACGGGTGGCAACGATGGAGAACCCGTTACAAAGCGTGGACGTCAGTGGTTTTTATTTTTATCCTTATATTTTCCTTTTTGTTACACTATAATTTCTTCCTTCTTTCAGTTTATGTATTTGTTGTGTTTACTGTTATATTGTTGCCTGTGCTTACCACCATCATATTTTTTAGTTAAATCTTTGTGTCCCTATTGCACTTGCTTTATTATTTGTTGTAAAACTGCTTTGCAAACGGAAAATGCTTTTTCAGCTCTGCAATTTGTGGTACTGTAATTTTATTGATATGGTTTAATGGGTTTTTATGTAACGCTTTTGTTGTTTGCTCAGAATAAAACTATATATAGTTAATCAATTAAATATTTTATATTAACTATTCAGACTTTTGTTCTGTGCTCTAAATTTTGCTTATTTTGATTAGTTTGGGTTTATTTTCATCAACATTTGCTTTGCTTTTTTTGAGTAGTTTGTCTCTATGCACTTTAAGTACCTTAAATTACAAGTATTTGTTGATTAAATTAAGTTTATCCCTTGGTATGTGTATATATATATAATTTACTTTATTTTTCGCGCTCTGAAAAGTCTACGGTCAACGCTGCGGGTGTCCTATATCTCTCTGTCTCTGTCTCTGTCCCTGTCTCTATACACTGACCCAAAGGACATGATAATTTTATCACATTTTTGAATCACACACACATATACACCCACACAATTCATTCATACGAATTCATTAAATCATTTGCCTTGTTCTCTCTCTGTTTTTGGCATTCATTCGATTGGGAAAAACTCCCGCAGAGCGAACACAATTTCACTACGACCTGCCCCGCCTCTCCCTCATCGTTCTTAGTGTTTAGTTTCTAGTGTTAACCTTAAGCCAGCTGAGTAATTTAAGGATATTGTTTAAAAGCTTTTATCGTGACAAACGGCAAACAAAAGGGACAGACAGGCCCAAGACAAAGGCAAAGCCAAACAATCGATTAAGCTGCAACACGGAAAACACTCCATCAGAAAGGGACGGAGGTGTCCCAGGACATTCTGCAATTCTTGCCCTAGGCATAAAGTTCCATTAACACTGTCCCGATCTGAACCAAAGCTCCGCCTCCTGCAGTTTTCAAAGGAAGCGAATGAAAATCGCCTCGAAAATCGCACTAAGCCGCGCTGTGATTTTGTGCTTTGTGTTTTTCTGTGGATCAGGCGCGGGGGAGGAAAAACACTTGGCGTGCTTCGCAGGCACTTCAAATGAAAAATCACCGAGTCCTGGCCATGGCAAGGCTCCAGTGTCTGCAGCCCATTCCTCGCTGACGTCGTTGTCCCTTTTTGGGTGGGCGAAACTCCAGCGCGTAACTGTAGCCGCTTACTTGAGGCATTGTTGTTCTGCCAATGGCTTTTGTGTAGGGACAAAACACTGGGAGAAAACAGAGGGTAAACAAAAAGGTCAGAACTTAAATAATAAGGCAAGAAAACTAAGTAAAAATAACTTTAAAACTGAAACTAGTCTCAAGATGTATAATTAAAATATGGGAAATTTATTAGAAACTCTTAATCTTTGTGTTTTCAAACCATTTTTCCCTGTGAACACACATCCTTCAGCTTTACTGCTATTGATAGAGCAAACCAAAACCCACAGTTCCACTGTCAGAATCCAAAACATGGCCTCTAATGGCCGTTGCAGGTTTGGTCTCCATTCTATGGTTTTATGGCTTTGATGTTTGCTTTGCCATTGCCACGGCCACAAACACATACAAGCAGCATCAATATGGTTTGAACGGGAGAATTGGCCATATTTCTGCCATAATTGTGCGCAGCTGACCCACACAATATAGCTACCTCCCCAAAAACCCCGGTAACAAAGTGCATTTTGCTTTCAAAATCCGGAGCAGACAAGACACATGAAGGCATCACCTTTATTGGTTCGCAGCAAACACCAAACAGGACAAGACAATCAGTTTAATGGCCAAGACAGCCCCCCAACGAAGCAATCTAAAATCTCAAAGCCAGCTAGGAAATCCATTCGAATCGAAATAGCATTGAAAAGTAAATATTTATAGAGAAGGCGGGAGGGAGAGTTGAAGTAGGAAAATTCTGCGCTGATTTTCCACGAGTTTGCAAAGCGCATATAAAATCAATTTGAGGGCCAATTCAAGGAGCTCTCGTGGGTATTACCTAATTAATATGCCGCCCCTCGAGGCACACGCAGCCATATGTGCGTGTGTGTGTGCGAAGGACGAGGGCTAAACAAGCAATTTGTTTGTTTGTCTTAAGCTGTGCGTGGGGGTCTGGGATCCTGCAGCTTAGTGTTGAACATGAGGGAGACTCAAATAAAAGCTCAGCAAAGAATAAGAACCCGCACGGATACACATTCTGAAATAAAGCAAAATACAGGAGGGGCTTCTTGTCAATTAAATAAAATTTAAACTCTCTCCGTTTGACTTGCAATTGGCATTAAATTTTTCGTTTTTTCCTGCCACTTGCCAGTCGCCTGTCAGATTCAGCGAATAAAAATAATTGCAGGATAAAAGAAAAGGCCAATTCTAGGGCATTTTCTCAGCTTTGAAATTCCTTTGCGAAATTGTCACAATTTCCATTTGCAACTGAGGAACTTTTGTTCATTTCAAACCAAAGTGGCGCCAAAATGTCAGCTAATCAGCGTGAAATGAAGTGTCAGATGTGAAAGGCGGCAGAATAAATTATAGTATAATACCTCAGGTTAACCCCTAGCTATCTAGTTAAGTTATCTTTAAGCTTAAGTTACTCCCCTTCTCTACCTATTTGGTAGCTTATATACAGCAGCTCGACTAACATTAAGCCTTGTAAATACTGCATAACAACTCATTAACACACGCACACTCCCCAGTCACCCATATACATACACCCATCTACTCAGTAAAACCAATATTGACACTCGAATCAATTTAATTGAATACCCACAAAACACACATAACGAAAACAACAGCAACAGCAACAAATCTCTCTCTAAGTCTCACTCTCTGTGTTTTGTTTGATTTTGCTTGCACGTCATGGGCATAAATAAAACCGGACTTCCGTTCATCGTCCATCTCGATCTCATTGTTGTCTTGTCCTTGTCTTTTATTTCTTTCTCTTGGAAAGCAGCGGCCGGAGGTGATACCAACGTGCACGAGTTGGACTCCAAGAACGTGAATAGCCAACCCTCCGACACGAAGAGCCCCGATCACAGGCCCAACGGCAACGAGGTGGTCATCATGAGCGAGGACGATCGCACGTCGAGCTTCTTCTCGCAGCCAGGCATCCTGGCTGGTAAGTATAACTGCTTATTGAAAATCTAAAGGCTGGATCCAGAGAAAGTAGTAGGTTTAACTGATAAAAATAATAAAGCAAAAATTTAATAATTAAAACGTAAAAGATAATTAAAGCATAGTTACTTTTTGTGCCTTAAAAAACATGCTACTGATGGGTTTTTTATTAGTCTCAACCGAGTTATTATTCTTTATATAATTTTAATTACAAATTTTAGGCTGCAAAACTATTGATTTTATAAATTATAATTAGCAAAATGCATTCTTTATAATAAATTATAAAATATATACACTAGAAATGTACAAAAATTACCTAAAGTTCTTAATTTCTAAAGGCGAAGGGCAACACTGCGTATGGGTGATTTCTCTGCACGTAGAATAAAGATAGAGAAAAAGCCAAGCATAAATGTTTACAGCATTTAAATAAATCTTTTAAAATGAATCTCACAAATCTATATATTTCTGTCAATTTGTTTATTATTTTATATACAAATTGAGAAAATATTTGTAAAACATTAAATAAACAGCGAATATTTCCACTCTTCTTGAGCGCATAAAATGATTATAAAGCCACTTACCGCAAAAAGGCATATATATTCCGATTCGTAATAAAAAATCGAATTTATTAATCATAAAATATTGAGAAAAAAAATTTTTAAATATTTTTCCATTTTTTCAAAATTATGTAAGGGGTTACATCATTAAAATTTCAAAAAATTGACAAAAATTTTCATTTCCTAAAATTTTAAATTTTGAATGCAGATTTGTAAACCTCATAAAAACTAACATAAAAAATCTTTCCGATTTGAGATTAATTGATTTTTGCCCATGGTATGGATTTTTAAACTTAGAAAAAGTATCTATTTTAAAAATGTGAATATTAGTTTTAAACTTCTTTAATTTCTCTACAAAGATCCACCTTTTAGATTACAAAATAAAACCAAAGTTACGTTTTATTAATAAGTTATTTCTTCCCTCAACAGCTGTCATTGGCGGTGCCGTTGTTGGCCTGCTCTGCGCCATACTCGTGGTGATGTTCATCGTTTACCGCATGAGGAAAAAGGACGAGGGATCCTATGCGCTGGACGAACCCAAGCGCTCGCCGGCCAACAATTCGTATGCGAAAAACGCGAACAATCGCGAGTTTTACGCCTGAGATAATGGCACGGCGCGCAGGTATTAAGTTGGCCACACGGCCAGGAGCGGGACCGAACTGCAAGGAGGACGACTGGATGAGGGCGGAGTAGCAGAGGCGCGAGTGGAGCGATAGAAGAGCGACTGGGTTTGGTTTGAGCTCAACTGAATACACTGTGCGGAGTGGCAGTGCGATGTCATCAGCAGAACCACTGAAAACAAGGATAATTGTCCGCAGCAGCAGCAGCAGGAGCAGCGAAACTAACACACACACAGAATAACAATTGAAAATCGCAAAACATTTTCAAAATCACACAATTTTTCGTGAGGGGTAAATAGAAAAGAAAAACAAAACATTAAAAAAAGAACAAAAATCTGCGAAATAATAACAAAGGAAAAATGAAAACAAAAAAATTGAAAACTTACCTGTAAGTTAATGAAAAATACACACACACTGACGGAAAGGCAACTCTCTCTCTGCGTGTGTGTGTGTGTGACTTTTCTAATTAAGTAAGTTTTAAGCGAGAAAAACAAATGGAAATATCAAATATAAACTGCAAGTAAATCATGCAAAATTTAATATATATAAATAATATATTATATATAAATAGTGAAACCAATATAAGGGCGGGCAAAATTAAGCGAATTAATTATGAATTACGAGTATGTAGAGCAAACGCGGAACGAGAGGAGGAGCAGAAGTCAGAGCAGGAGCAAGGAGCAGAAAATTGAATAATAATAATAATAACTATAATAATAATTAATACACACACAAACGCGCATCCGACTACATAGATGTAAAGGGCAACTTTCGTGCATATTTGAATATAAATGTATGGATTATATATGTTAGCTGAATAAACGAAACAAAAGCGATTTGGATACATCACGATTATCTCTCAATCCTCGACGATAAATAGACCCCTCTTCGAACCACACACACACCGCACACTTAACACCCTAAACACCCTCTTTATTTCAACCATTAATTAATTAATTAATAAAACAAAGTCCAATGAGAATAATTATTATAATTATGAATTGTGCGGCACATGAAACAAACGAAAAATCGATGCATAAATGTTTTTAAGTTATACCTAAGAAAAACTATGTAATTATTAGTGTAATTCCTAAAACAACAAACAAAAAAAAAGAAAAAAAAAGAGCTAAAACAGATTTACGAAAAGCACTCTGAACTCTGAACTCGGAACCTTCCTGGCAACTATATACGAAAAAGAATGAATCCGAATTGAAGTGAAGATAACAATTTCTACTTTTTTCTACAAAAACACCAAAACCACAATGAATATTTATTGAAAAATTGGTAAAATCCAACCACGAACTACGAACAGGAAATGAATAATGAAGAGGAATCGTTATGAATGCAATTGTACATTAATTTTTTGGGTTTTCGAGTTATTCGAGTTAATTCCTTCGCTTGACTCAACTGCTTCTTCCATGGCTAAGAATCAAAATCGGATTAACGCATTAATTATTGTGCATTTATTTAGTTTTTACGTTCGCTGTCTCACTGACAATTGTTTAGTTTTGCAAGCAAAATACAAAATACAAAAGCGAAGTACGAACGCCGCAGATCATAACAAACAACACATGCAATAGTGAAAATTAATTGTTAAGTTTACCGCAAAATCCATTAAAGAAATTACAAAAAACGCCAGCCAGCAGTGTCCAGCAACAAATGTTATAATCACAGCCACACACCACAACTCACACACACACACACACACTCAACAACCAGAACCCACAACCAACAAATTAGCTGCAATACTTGTTTAATTGTTAGTCAACCGATAATACAATATATATTCTCTCCAACTCTCATGCCATATTTTCATTGCGAAAGAATGATGAAAAGCAAAAAACACAAAAAAATGGAAACGAAAACGAAAACTATTATATATATAACATTTAAGTATATAATTAGCGACATAAATCAATTGTGTGTGTAACTGTGTATAATGCATAAATAATGAAATCAAACTACTTTGACAGCAGAGAGCGCATAACAATGGAAAATTCGAAAATCATAAACCCAAATTTTCCCCCGCTCCCCCTTCTGAAAACCAAACTAAAACTCAAACCAAAACAGAGGATGCAAACATGCAGCATTCATTAACAAAAGAACTAAAACATTTTTCCTGACAAACCCATATACAACTTTTTCTACACTGTAAAAAACGCAACCGCAACCTTAAACCTTTTTTGATATGTACTAGAAGAGTACTATGTTTGTGTCCTAATACTCTCGACCCATAGTACTTTTTGTCAGATTTTACATCAAGTTTTTTTGCTACTTTGTAAGCGTTTAGTTTGTTAGTTTTTTTGAAAAATGCGCTGAATGTACTGAGAAATTGGTTTTGATTTGCTAAATAAAACTGGTATATAAAACTAATTTAAATGAAACAATCTATTCTTTATTTCCGCACGACTCCTTGGCTGTGTTTGCCTTACAGATTAGCCTTCATCAGGGGCTTGAGGTAGGTCTCGAAGGACTTTTGGACCGGCTTCTGGTTCATGGTGCTGCGCTTGGCCGAATCAAACAGACGAGGATACACGTTGCCATCGTAGCTGCCCAGCACGGAGTTGAGGACGCGGTCGTGGAAATCGAAGCCATCGCATATGGCCACCGCGTTGGGTCGGAACTTCTCCAGCGAGATTTCCAAGCGCTTTTGCAGCGACCTCAGATCAGCATCGCTGAGGTTGATAAACTATAATTAAAGATGATTAATTAAAATTCTGCAAAGGAATATTAAAAGCCTGGCTTACCCTCAAAATATCATTTAGGTTGTTGAGCACTGTCTGGACCAGGAAGAGCTCCAGGACATTCTCCAAAACCTTGTTGAGAGCCGCTGAACGCTGCTGGGCCTTGGGACCTGTGATTTGCTCGAGGAATGTCTGGCACACGAACTGGCGGCCATGGAGCTGCGTAAATGATTTGAAAAATGTAAATTTTCAATTTATTAAACTTCTAAATTCAATAATTTTATTTACCTCCGCAGCACGGGTTAGCTCGATGCCTGTATTGTTGGCTGCCACACCCTGAGATTGCCCGCTGGCCATGCGATCTGCTAGATTCTCGAAGGCAATGCGGGTTTTCCTATAAATAAAGAAGCTTAGGATCGGAAATTACCAGAGTAATCTCATAACTCACTGTGCTGCTGTGTACTGCAAGGCCTTAATGATGCACTGCCAGGAATTGTCCCACTTGGGGAACTCCCTCAGCTGCATGGAGCTGGCAAAGTAGCTATAAGAAGCTGACACCGGCTTCTTTTCCACAAATGCTGCCCAAGCCTTGACCAAAGCACGCCCAATCTGCAGGAGCAGAACTGTGTTCTCTCCCTCGTAGGTGTAGGCAGCCACAGCATTGCCATAGATGTTGCTCAGGTTGGCAGCCGTCAAATAACCATGTCCGCCAGTGGAAAGACGCAGTCGCTCAATGCCCGCACAACCGTCCGTGGTGCAGAGGACCTTCAAGGCGCAGGAAAGGATGTGCATGTCGGGCAGGCGATCGAACTTGCCGCTGTTGGCCTCCTGGACAGTCTGGGCATAAATCTCCCACATGTACTCCGCCGCCAAATGGTAAGCCATGCCAGTGGCAATCTCGGGGAAGAGCTTCAGGCGCTGAGTAATATGATCAATGATCTGGGGCTCGGGTTGGCTGCAAATATTAGGATTTAATTTAAAACTTGAATAAGAAGAGGTTTCCCAGCAAAACTCACTTGGCCTCGATGGGACTCTGTCTCCTAACAGCTGAGTATCGGGTGGCAATGGTGGCTGCCTCCAGCAGCAGAGTGGAGTTTAGGTTGACAATCAGACAGCGGGTATAGACCATGGTCAGATAGTTAACCCTTGAGGCTGGACTGGCCTTGAAGGTGCCATCGCGTTCCACCTTGGCGAACTTCATCAGCATATTAGTGCGCGGAATGCGAACTTTGTTGAGGCCCAGGAAGCCCTGATTAACGGAAACCATGCCCAGTTTCTTGCCAATCTCGCCGATATCAATGCCAGGCAGTGGCATATGAGTCTCGGGATCCCTCACCGGGACAACGAACATTTGTACTCCGTGGTGGACATCGGCGATGTATAGCTGGGCAACAACCATGGCATGATTGGCTGTGTGACCCACTAACAAGGGAATTAAAATAAATTCAGTTAGCAGTTTTTGTTTTATCCATATTAAAGGCACTTACAGCCGCCGGGCCACCACTTGTAGGCCTCCAAGTTGGGAGTATTTAGCACAAACTCATCTGTTTGCGGATCAAAGTCTGCCCTGGTGGCGATGCCACGAACATTGGTTCCATGGGCCAGCTCGGTCTGAGCATAGGTTCCAATAATATTGCAATTCTCCGCCGCCTTGCCCCACTTCTCTACTTGTTCGGCGGTGCCCTGTCCCTTGATCACATCCACAAACATGGTGATGTGAGTGGCCACCGGATGGTTAGCCGGGAAAAGTCCATGGCTCTGCACATTGAACAAATATCCGCTGCAGTAAAGAAAGATAAGATAGTAGGGAATCCCCTTTGGAAGTCTAGACTCCAGAGATATCAATGCTTACGGCCAGATATCATTGCCACCGGGATTAAGTTTGTCCTGAAGAGCCTTTAGCTTCACGGCAGCCTCAGCCACCTTCTTAACACTGGAATTGTAGACATCCTCGTGAGACATGTACTCGTGGTTGATGCCGTAGCCATCCTCCAGATCGCTAAAGATGGCCTTTTCTGTTGCAAAATAGATTTAACAATAAAAAATTTCATTTTGAATCCTTAACTATGTTTAAAGCCTTTGACTCAAAAATATATATACTTATAAAATCGTTTAAAAATATATACAAGGTAATGTTTCTATCAATCGATCGATAGCCTGTAGGTTCAATTTGAAAGCTTCCCCCTGTGCACGGTGTTATCACCTGAGGGCGTGGATGAGCCCCTATTGGAGCTGATAAGAGACCCATGCCCATTGCAATAGCTTGTTATCATAAATAGCGTTACTTTGTGTCATTATCTTTTATTATTGATATAGCCGACACCAATAATTCTGCACTTTAACAATGTATAATTATTTTCGTGGACTTTGTGGCCCCGTTGATAAACTCTTTGGACTCTAAGTCTATTGCTGTCCAAAAAGAAGCTCCGAAGACCAAAAACCGGACCGCAGCATTTATCACGTAGACCGGCATGACTGACGCTAAAGATACTTATCTTCGCTACTTACCGATCTTGCGTTTAGTGCTTAGCTTGTCCTGGCCACCCTGCCACCAGGCGGCAAACTCCTCCACCTGAAACTCGGCCCCGCTGCGCTCCTTCAGCAGATCTGGATTCACAGTCTCCGGTATCAAGTTCTTTATGTGCGACATTGTAATGTGTTTGTTTGCGCAAAATTGTTAACAAAATAATAACAAAATAAGTACAATTCCCAGTGGGGAGATCCAACCAACAGCTGTGAGCCCAACGCGCCAACTGAGCGAAAATGGATCCCGCGGCGAGAAGGAAAAGCTTTTGGGGGGCAAAGTGCACATATTAGTTTTTTAAAGAGAGAATACTGATCCACGCAACTTAGTGAAGAGCCTATATTCAATGGGATTCAGTGAAAGAGAAACCTCTGCTGATAACAAAATATTAAAGAGCATTTTTTTTCAGAAAGGTAAAAAAACAGGTTTTATTCTGGCATAGTAAAACAGAAATACAGTAAAGGCATAAAGATATAACATGGAAATTGTGCTAGGCACTAAATATTACCAATTTTTTCTAGATGTTTGACTTCATGAACGGCTTGAGCAGCTCATTGAACGACTTTGGCACTGCTTTCTGGTTCATTGGGGTCTTGAGGGCAGCATCGAATATGCGTTCGTAGGCATTGCCATCGAACGATCCCAGGGTAGAGTTCAGCTGCAGGTCACTGAAGTCGAAGCCATCCACAATGGCCACAGCATCAGGTCTCAGCTTGGTCAGCACCGTTTCCAAGCGATCCTGCAGCAGGGTTAAATCCGTATCCGTCAGCTGAATGAACTGTAAAAAGATAATTGTTAAATCAGTCTGCTATTAAAGCCACACAATCTCTAACTTACCCTCAGCAAATTGCTCATTTGATTCAGTGTCTCCTTGACCAGGTACAGCTCCAAAAGGTTCTCCAGAACTCGGTTAAGAGATGCAGATCGGGTCTTGGACTTCGGACCACTCACCTCATCGACGAAACAGGAGAAAACGAATGCGCGACCATGGAGCTAGAGATGGGGAGATGTTTAGTCATTAATAATAGTTCAAAGTCCAATAAATGTAAGCAAACTACCTCTGCTGCCTGGGTGAATTCAATGCCTGTGTGATTGGCCGCATTCTCCTCAGTCTCTCCCCT
>VNJN01005359.1:0-11313 GCA_008042485.1 Drosophila mayri | reverse complement strand
TACCCAGAGCCCTGGGTGGAGGAATTCCTGGAACAGGAATTGGGAGAATTTGAGAATCTGGCCGGAGTATCCCACATCGCAAAGCACCGGATCGTAATGCGCAACGTAATAAGCGAGGAAGGGATCCACACGGACCCGGATAAGGTAGCCGCGAGCTGAAACCGCCAATTTGCTTGAAGGAACTTCGGGGATGCCTGGGAATCGCATCTTGGTATCGTCGATTTGTCCCCAACTTCGCCGATATTGTGGAGCCGATGACATCCTTGCTGAAGAAAGGCAGAAAATGAGACATGACACCACAAAAGGATCAGGCGTTTCAGGAGCTGAAAACGCGACTGACGGAAGCACCTGTCTTAGTCTGCCCGGACTTCGAGCAGAAATTCGTGCTACAAGCAGACGCCAGCGAGTATGGCATTGGAGCCCTACTAACCCAGACCAACGATGGACAAGAGCGAGTGGTGGCATATCCCAGCCGATGCTTAAATAGCGCGGAAAGAAACTACTCGGTGACCGAGAAGGAGTGTCTTGCCATCGTATGGGCCGTAAGGAAGATGCGATGCTACATCGAAGGATAAAGGTTTGAGGTAATTACCGATCATCAGGCCTTTAAATGGTTAAATTCCATAAACAATCCGACTGGGAGAATCGCTCGATGGGCACTCGAGCTGCAGCAGTATCATTATGACGTCCACTACCGGAGGGGAGCCCAAAATCTAGTGGCCGGCGCCCTCTCACGCCAACCGCTGCAAGTGGCGCAGCAAGCACAGGTACAAGGGACAAACTGCAAGTGGCTCGCCAAGATGTTGAAGAAGGTTCGGACCGAGCCAGCCAAGCTCCCGGATCACAGAGAGGGAAGCGGACAGCTTTATCGCCGCATCGGGCTACGGCCACAGGAGGAGGAGTACACACCATGGAAGCTGTATGTAGGAGCGGATTATCGCCATCGGGTTCTACAGGAAAACCACGATATTCCCGCTGCCGGACATCTGGGAGTCCGGAAGACAAGTAATCGCGTGGCATAGAGATATTATTGGCTGGGACTTTTTCGCGGCGCCCGCTACGTACGAAACTGCCTGAGTTGCTAAAGGTAAAAGGTCAGTCAGGCGAAACCGGCGTTCCACGTTTTTTTTGTGGATTTCGTCGGTCCGCTTCCGCGATCAAAACAGGGAAATACAATGCTTTTAGTTTTCCTTGATTCCTTCAGCAAATGGGTGTAATTAATCCCGAAGCAGAGACAACTAGGCTGCAGCAGAACCGAGATTCAAATCGACACCTCTGTAACCCGAACATTGAATAAACTAAGAAACCTACTTAAGTTACCGAATTCTCTCCACTGTTCTTACTGTGAATCGGGAAGGGGAAACATTTCTTACAGCTACCTTTCGGACTACTAAGTGGACTCTGGCCGTCCCGTAGCTATCTGGGAATCTGGGCGGGAGACCGTCACAAAGGTAGCAATAAAAGGAAGCGAAATAATTACAATTAGGGAAGAAAACAAAAAGAAAAACGAAACAAGGAAAAGCACGAGAAAAGCCACGAAGAAAATTTCAACAAACGGAGGCAGAAAAAAAGCACTGAATGGAAATTATCAAGCGAGAAAAATAAAAGAAAATAAAACAGCGAAAACAAAAGACGATAAAAATTAAGCGGAAAAACAACGGCTCAAAAAAAAAAAAAAAATTATTACTACTATATCAAAAAAAAAATTATAATAATAAACAAGTTTTTAATAATAAACCAGATAAAATAATAAAATAAGTAAATAACGATAAATAGTAATAAATTAGATTAAATAAGGGTTAACATAATTAAGTTGCACTTGGTGAAAACAATAAGAAGCCATAAAATAATTTAAAATATTGGCAGGAGTCGGGAAAAATAAACGTACCTGGAAAACATAAAAATAAGATGAACTAAAGAATATACAATAAGTCCTAAAAATTAAAGCAGTAAATTAACCAAATAAGTCATCACAGTAGGCCACGGGAATTATTTAATTAAATCTATTTACGTCGAGGGCAGCAGATAAACCTCATTATGGGTGTCACCTGGATTAGCTACAGGAAGAAACTGGAGCTGGAGACCATACTGGTCTGGCTACGTCCCTCGGCGTCTCTGACGTGCTGGCGCACGGAATTCGAGGGATATCATTTCCCCGTCGAATTCCCACCCTTCTGGTACGGGGACCAGCGGGTCCACGAACTGTGCCCACCCTGCCTCCACGGCCCGGGCATTTTCGTGGGCCACCAGGTCATTGACGGCTGCGAGGCCATCGTCGTCGTCGGACGACTCCTCGGCCGGCCACAGGGCGGGGCGGCGGCGATTGTCGGCGTTTTGCCGCCGCGCCTGCTCGTGCTGGCGCCGGAAACGCGAACGCCACTCGTCCGTGGAGGGGAGCGACTGCACCCGCTGTACCGGCCGGTCTCGCAGCGTGGTGCGCCCGCAGAGGATGGCGGTCCGGGGTTCAGTGGTGGGCATCCGAGCGGCCGCCAGGGCGGCTAAGTGCTCCTTGAGTGCGGTCCTGGTGGCCGACCGCTTCCGGGAGACGGCGGCGGTCGTCGGCCCCTCGGGCGAGGCCAACAATGCCATTAGCCGGCGGTGTGTCTCCGCCGCGGCGGCGTTTATGGGGGTGGTCGGGGCGCTGGTGTCGCCCGCTGGCACTGGCCGCCGCGGGGAGCCGTTGGCGTCGGCGGTGTTGTTGCGGTGCTCGCTGCGGCTTCCGGCATTGCTGTTGTTGCTGCCGCTGGCGACGTCGTGGTGGCTGCTGCGGCCGCTGCCGGCGTCGTGGTGGCTGCTGCAGCTGCTGCCGGCGTCGTGGCGGCTGTTTTTCCTTTCACTTTTTTTTTTTTTGCGATTGTTACCGACCGTGTCCCCTTGTTACCCCGTGACCTTGGTGGGGACGTTGGCACGCCCATCATCAAGTGGCCTCCACGATACGGCGGTGTTTACGGTTTACTGCCGGCCGGGTACTTCGGCGTCGTGGCTGTCATCGTTGCCGTCGTCGCCTTTCGCGGCTCCGGCTTGGTTGTCGAGAGCCGTGGTTTTGGCGCCGTTGTTGGCTTTGTCGGCCTCGGCTTTATCGCCGTCTTCGCCGCTGGCTTTGCTATTGCTTTTGATTTTGGCTTTGCTGCCGGCTATGTCTTTGTCTTTGCTGTTGCTGTTTTCGTTCGCTCTGCTGTCGTTTGCTCTGCTGCTGTTTGCTTTGCTGTTGTCGTTGTCGTGTGCTGTGCTGTTGGTACGGGGCCGTCGGGTAGTTCCCGGATACACGAGGCCCGTTTCCCGACGTCGATGCTCAGCAGCAGTCGATGGTTCGGGTGCCTGGGCGTCCGCAATCCCAGCAGAACAGGGTCCTTGGGTTGCGACACTCCGTTGCCATGTGTCCTTCCTGTACGCAGTTGCGTCAGGCAGTCGGGACGTCGATCCGCCCTGTGGGCTGGCGTGGCTGTGGTGAAGTGCCCTGATTCGTGAGTGGGGTGCGATGTGCGTCGTCGGTGGGGTTGTTTCGAGGCCGAGCCTGCTGTGCCGGCGGAGTAGACGCTGCGTATTGTACAGCTGCCCGATTCCTTGCGTGGTCCGTGTCATTGTTTGGGTTTGCCCGTTGCATTCGACCTCCGCGGCCTCGTGCTACTCCATAGTTGACTACCAGTTGCGTCAGTTCCGCCAACGTCCGGAAGTCCTGACAAAAATAAGTCCTCCAGTCGTTGATAGTATTGTGGCGGGAGAATGAACTCGAGGAATTCCCGGCGCACCTCGGTCCAAGCACGACCTCGGAGGCCACTTGTTCTAAACCAGTTCTCTGCCTTCCCAGTCAGGAGGACAATGAGTGCTTGGGACAAGTGTTTCCGATCTATGTGGTATGTAGCCGCCCGCTCTTCTAGGAGTTCAATGAAGCTGAGCGCATCGGTGCTTCCATTGAACGTCAGGCCCCATTTGGCGACCTTGTCTATCAAGAGAGAGCTGGCGTTCATATCTAGGGTAGTATTTGTGGAGCGTGAGGTGTTTTCTGACTTCCGGGTCGAGGTTGACATGCTTTGCAAGGTCGGGATCGTTAGGGTTTGGCTCCCACTAGGTCCTTCTATTTCAATCGGGAGCGGTGATACCGGTTTAGTTTCTCCAGTAGGTGTATTTCCGTACGGAAGTTCTAGGTCGGCCAGACGGTTGCGCACTTCGGCGGTGTGCTCCGGCTGCCTTGCAAAAGCGTACAGTTGGGATCGTTGTTCCTCGACCACTTTCTACGAGTCCTAGCTCCAGAAGTATGGCTTCCAGCTCATGCTTCTTCCTGTATGATATTTAGGACACTCCCATTGTTCACTCAAAGTTCGGGCTGGTTACGGAATATCCTTAAGGATATCCTTTCATGACGATGACTGACTGTTCTTTGTTGCTGGGAACCTGGAGGATTTTTGGCTGCATATCCCTAAGGCTAGTGAGCTGGGTTGATGAGGTGATCCTTGAAGATCCTTGGCTGCTTATCTCTGAGGATAGTGATCTAGGTTGACGGTGTGATCCTTGAGGATCCTTGATGATCCGATTCCCAGTGAGAACAGTGGAGAGAATTCGTTGACTTAGCTTCGATTGGTTTATTCAATGCTTCTTGTTACAGAGTTACGTATGTATATTCAGGAGCGCTGTCGTCTGGTCGTCGGGTACTTCAGGAAGGCCGGCCGGGTCAGTCGGGCCGCGGGCTTTGCCAACGGCCGGCCGCGGTCGGTTCAGAGGCGGGGCCCTGGGAGCCTGTGGAGGAAGAGAAGAGAAGAAAGTTACTTTGGCTGTTGACTACTGGAAAGCTTACCGCTTTCGATCGCTGTCGGCTGCTAAGTGATTTCTGACGGCTGGCAGCCCGCCCTATATAGGGGCTGGCGGGTTCCAGTGTGTCCGCCGTGATCAGCCGCTTCCTCTTCCATCCTTGTCCAGTGTGCCCCGAGCCTTCAGTGTGGCCCTCTTTTGGCGCGCGCGCGCATTTCAGTTTGACTATTTTCGTTTCATTTCATTTCAGTTTTCAGATTCGACTATTTCTTTTCGTAGCGGACGGTCGTGTTTTTGTTTTGCGCACAACCAAACCTCTAATTTATCACCTAATATCAATAATAATATACCGTCTACCGCGCGTGCATGCACTTTTCTGTGTAATTAATTTGCATTAATAATTACTTTTTAGTTTTGTGCTAAGAAGGTAATCTTATCTTATTTTTCTCCTCTTTGCCTTGTACCGTTTTTATTTTCTCTCTCCCCTGCTTTAGTGCCGTTTGCTATAAACTGCATCTAAGCTGTTCATAGCTTTCATCGCTCTTGTGATTTCTGCTGCTCAAATTCTAACTCTTGCGCTCTTTTGTTCTATCTCCTTCTCTTTACTTTTTTGGTATTGATAGTGTGCACAGTGGTCTAGGCTTTGCCTGTGTTATAAAAATTGCCAAAAAAAAAGGTTTTGGCAGAACAGCCCTGTTGCTGGCTTTGCGAGGCAGTTGTGCACGCTAAGTGCATCGAGATGACAGGTCGAATAGCTGACGTAGTGTCCAGCAAAAAAGGCCTGCGTTATTGCTGTGATGCCTGTCGACCTGTTGAGAAGGAAATATCTTCCTTCATGCGTCAGACCAGGAGCGGATTTTCTGAGATAATGGCCACTTTTCGCAAAGCGAATGACCTGTTCTCTGCGCTAGACGCTCAATTTAATAGTATGAAGCTATTAAATGAGTCGCCGAAACGCAAAATCCGCAGCTAGTCAGCTGAAACTTTGTGAGACACAGCAACCAATTTCCTGCCACTCCCCGTCGCCGCAGCCCCTGGTCCCCGTTCCAATGGTTCTGGGATCAGGAACAATCAAAGATTCGGTAACCGAATCGGTCGTTGTGGCATCGGAAGGCGCTCAGCCAACAATTTCCGTGACCTCCGTGTTGGTCTCCGAAAAAACCCCTTAGAAAAACCGACCCAGGGTCCAACATTGCCCGGAATACCGGCCGCGGTTGGTAACAATTCGTTACGCAAGCCCCTCACAGCAGTCCCATTTTCGAAAACTATATTTGTTTTGAGGCTTGCCCCTGATCTCGCATCTGAAGATGTTCTAGCCTATATTTAAGGCAAAACCCAAGCTGGTAATATCAAGGTGGAAAAATTCAAATTTTCGTATGCCAGAGACATTTCATCTTTCAAGATAAATGTCTCATCCCAACTCTTTAGCACTATTTGCTCGGGTGACTTTTGGCCCGAGTACGTTGTAGTAAAGGAGTATGAGGGACGAAATAAGAGAAATCGGCCTGCCGGAATTCAACTGCCCAGGCCGTCTCAATCCTCAGTGCCCACAGCTGTACTTTCTGTCCCAAAAAACTAACCTCTTCCCTACAACTTTCCTATCAGAATACTAGGGAATTACGCAGTAAGCTTTCTAGCTTATATTCGGATAGCCTTTCCTTTTCATCTCAGGTAATTGTATTTACTGAAACCTGGTTGAAGCCGGAGATTCTCTGCTCCGAAATTCTTCCAAGTAAATATACAATTTACAGATAAGATCGTCTTCTCCAGCGTGGTGGCGGAGTTTTAATTGCCGTTGACTCTTGCCTCATCTCGGAACAGTTTGTATCTAATGACTTTTTGGACATTGAATTTATCTGTGTAAAACTTTCTTTCACAGAGAGAGAGAGAGAGAGAGACAGAAAGAGTGCGAGAGAATGCATTCAATGTTTGTGTATAATTTGTTGGAATTATTATTTCTACTTTAGACTAATGTAACTTATTTTTTAAATTGACCTAGAACTACCTGTATTCCATTTATGTAACCTGCTCTTACATCCCTCCATCTTCGGAAGAGCCAATTTATTGGAAACACCTTGCGGCAATTCAGACCGTTTCCAATCGGCTTTCTGACAGGGACCAATTACTGGTTTCGGGTGACTTAGACATACCTGGAGCTCACTGGTCTTCTGATGGTATGTCTAATGTTCTTCACACTGCGGCACGGCATGACCTCATAAATGGCTTGCTAGATTTATCCCTATCGCAAGTTAACCATATTTTTAATTCTTTAAATCGCTTACTTGATCTATGTTTTTTCTCTGATCCTGCAGGCGTAAATTAGAGTTCCTCCAATGACGCAACCTGAAGATCCTTATTATCCAACTTTCGATGTGACTATCAACACTGGGGCAGCTTTAGCAACAACATCTGGTATCAGATTAAACAGAGTCCGCTGTTTCCTAAAGGCTGATTATCAGAGGCTAAACACTTTAATAACAGAATTTGATTGGTCGAATCTTTACCCGAGCTCGGACATGGCATCCGCCGTTGATATTTTTTACAGTGCCAAGAACTCATTTTTCCACTTATGTGTTCCTAAAACCTACCCGTCTGTCTCAAACAAACCACTTTGGTTTAACAAAGAGCTGACTCGTTTAAAAACCTAAAGTCTAGGCTTTATATTAACTTTAAACTTACTGGATAAAAAACGGCTTTCTCATCTTATCTTAGTGCTCCATCTATCTTAACCGTGCTTAACGCTCAGTGCTAGAAAAATTATTTGACTCGTTGTAAGGTCCAGTTTACCCTAGGACCCTAAACAGTTTTATAACTTTGTTAACTCTAAACGTAAACCCACGCTAAACCCTCTCTCGCTGTCATTTAGGAACACTACAGTAAATTCTGACCAAGCAATAGCCAATCTCTTCGCTGAGTTTTTTAAAACTACATATTCGCCTTCAACATCTTCAGATCATACATTTTCTCCAGTTTTGCCCAGTTCGTCCTTAATTTTCAGTCCTATGTTAAACGAAAGCTCACTTATTCACGATCTTCAACGTGTTAAGCCAGTTTCTTCACCAGGTCCCGGTGGAATACCGGGCTCTGTGCTTAGGTATTGCTCCGAGGCGCTGTGTAACCCCCTTCTTAAATTGTTTACCTTATCTTTAGAATCCTCAGATTTTTCCCTTATTTGGAGGAAATCATTTGTTATTCCTCTCCACAAAAAAAGTTAGCAAATCGGATGCCAGTAACTATAGGGGGATCTCTAAGTTATCGGCTATCCCCAAACTTTTCGAGAATGTAATCACTCCTCACCTTCAACATCAATGCAGATCCGTCATCTCTCCATGTCAACATGGTTTTATGAGGCGAAGATCAACCACGACCAATCTTCTGCAACTTACCTATTTTGTTATTAGGGGCTTCCAACAAAACTTTCAAACCGATGTTATTTACACGGACTTTAGTAAAGCTTTCGACTCGGTCGATCATTCTCTTCTGGTTAGGAAACTTGATTCAATGGGGTTTCCTAGTGATCTTTTAAGGTGGATTTCGAGTTATCTAAGTGACAGGACCCAAAAGGTTCTGTTCAGAAACGTTCTATCCAATAGCCTCAGGGTCACATCTGGCGTCCCACAGGGTAGCCACCTTGGACCACTGCTATTCACATTGTTTATCAATGGTTTGCCGCAGGTTCTAACCAAATTCAGAGTACTTATGTACGCTGATGACGTTAAACTTTGCTTGCAGTATAGGGACAGTTCTAGCCAATCAGACCTACAATCGGATTTTGATAACTTCCAAGCATGGTGTCATGCTAACGATTTACATCTCAACAGCTCAAAATGCAAACTGATGACATTTTCACGTGTTACTCCCCTGCTTGGAACCTGTATGCTTAACGACTGCTCTTTGGAAAGAATTACTATTGTTGATGATCTGGTGTCCGCCTGGATCCTAAACTTTCGTTCACAACATATCTCTTGTATGGTTAACAAAGCCAGATGCATGCTGGGATTAATTAAAAGGTGGGCGAAGGAATTCGATTCTCCTTATGTAACGAAGACTCTCTTTACTTCGTTGGTTCGCCCTATATTGGAGTATGGTTCGTGCGTCTGGAGTCCTCAATTTGGAGTCCACAGTAGCCGCATTGAATCTGTCCAAAAGAACTTTTTGCTTTTCGCCCTCCGTGGCCTACCCTGGGATGCCAACCTTCTTTAGCTAACCGTAGGACGATGCTTGGCGTCGTCTTTTTACATAAACTTATTAACGGTGATGTGGAGAGCCCCTACCTGCTAGACCAGCTCAATTTCCATGTTCCCCGTCTTTCATCTAGAACTTTTATACCATTAGTAGTTAACCACTGTAGGCGTGAATTTGAAGTGCATAAACCCATTAGCGTTTTATGTACTGATTACAATCGACACTTTAGTAGTATTGAAGGCTTTGTAAGCCTTCAAAAATTAAAATTAAATTAATCACCTTTAACCGACGCGTTCCCGGGATCGGGGAGCAACGCTAGACATGGGTGAGGGTGATGGTCATAAATAAATAAATCATGGACATTCATAATGAAGTAATAACCGGAGCCTACTTCATCAAAACTGTCACACACAGACCAAATCGATAGATTGCGCGGTGGCAAGTATTTCTCCAGTCTTGACATGGCAAGCGGCTTCTATCAGATACCAATACATCCCGACTCGATCGAACGCACGGCATTTGTTACAACAGAAGGCTAATACGAATTCGTAGCCATGCCCTTTGGCTTAAAGAATGCATCGTCAGTATTTCAGCGGTTGTTTACATTGACGATGTCCTAATTGTTGCTAGAACAAAGGAGGAGGCTTCTACGAGACTTCAGGAGGTGTTGCAAAGACTGTCCAGTGCTGGGTTTTCGTATAATATAGGCAAGTGTTCCTTTCTTCAATAAAGTGTTGAGTATTTAGGGTATAAAATTGAAAATGGTGAAATAAGACCAAACAGGCATTGGCCGCATTGCCGCCACCACAGACTGTTACTCAACTGAGACAATTTATTGGCTTGTCATCTTACTTTCAACAATTCGTCCCCCGATTTTCCAAGTTAATCAAACCTTGATTAACGTCAAAAAACAACAAATCTGAGTGGCGTGATAAGCACGAGCAAGTGCGTCAAGAAATAATATCCGCGTTAGTTGGTGATTCCGTTCTTATTATCTATGATCCGCAGCTACCAGTTGAACTTCACACTGACGCTAGTGCAGACGGCTATGGTGCCATATTAATGCACAAGATTAACGGTAAACCAAGGTCATAGAGTATTTTAGCAAGTGCACTACCGGAGCAGAGGCTAGATATCATTCATAAGAGCTGGAAACACAGGTTGTGTATAACGCAGTCAAGCATTTTCGCCATTACCTACATGGCCGCTCACTTGTGGTGTTCACAGACTGCAACTCGCTCAAAGGTTGTCGACATAAAAAAGATTTAACGCCGAGGGTTCATCGTTGGTGGGCATACTTGCAGTCATTTGAGTTTTAGGTTGAATATAGGAAGGGAAATAGCATGGCACATGTTGATTTCTTTTCGCGAAATCCACTACCGGTTGAAAAGGCCACCAATGTCACTAAAGAAACTGAGGTGCGCGTAGAATTAGCAGATATTACAGATAACTGGTTACTCGCAGAGCAGCATCGAGATTCGGAAATTTCAGATTTAATAACGAAGTTACAAAATAATGAACTGAATCATGAAGACGCGAAAACGCATGAACTGCGATCTGTCATGTTGTATAGGAAGATTCAAAGAAATGGACGAAATCGATGTCTTCTGGTGATTCCGCGAGCATTTAGATATTCGGTGATCAATCACGTTCATGAGGCCATAATGCACTTAGGTTGGGAGAAATCCTTAGACAAGGTATATACACAGTATTGGTTTTCGAATATGTTCAAATACGTGAGAAAGTTTGTTGAGAATCGCATTACATGCAAACTTTCAAAATCAACTTCGGGCAAGGCCCAAATAGAACTCCATCCCATACCAAAAGTCTGTATACCATGGCATACAGTGCATATTGATATTAGTGGCAAGTTGAGTGGTAAGAGTGACATCAAGAGTATGTGATAGTGCAAATTGAAGCCTTCACTAAATATGTTCATTTACATCACGCACTTCGCCTTGACACAAATGGTTGCATTGAGGCACTAAAGTCTACCATATGCATGTTTGGAGTACCTAGTCGCGTGATTGCCGATCAAGGCCGTAGTTTTGCCAGTAATGATTTCAAGCAGTTTTGTTCATCACTAAAAATTGATTTACACCTGATAGCAACAGGAGCTAGCCGCGCAAATGGTCAGGTAGAACGCGTTATGAGTACAATGAAAGCAATGTTGACAGCGGTGGAGACGAGTGAGAGGTCCTGGCAAGAAGCTTTAAAAGAAGTGCAGTTGGCCATGTATAATTTGTTGGAATTATTATTTCTACTTTAGACTAATGTAACTTATTTTTTAAATTGACCTAGAACTACCTGTATTCCATTTATGTAACCTGCTCTTACATCCCTCCATCTTCGGAAGAGCCAATTTATTGGAAACACCTTGCG
>VNJN01005354.1:0-14360 GCA_008042485.1 Drosophila mayri | reverse complement strand
CTGTGTCTCAATGAGTCCTTTAGACTCCCCGACCACTGTAGTGTGTTCCAAGCTGAAGTAATAGCTATCGGAGAAGCACTCAGATCCCCAGCACTGACTGGAAATCAGGACACAATATGTATCTTCTCAGACAGTCAAGCGGCACTCAAAGCCCTTGACGGATTTTCATCCAACTCCAGGACAGTAAATGACTGTCGCAGATCTCTTAACGAGATGGCAGAGCAGCATGACATCCACCTCATATGGGTGCCCGGGCATAGGGACCACGAGAGTAATTGCGCCGCCGACGAACTAGCAAGAGCAGGTACTACCATTCCTCTCCTACCGGAGAAGGAAACAGTAGGTATCCCCTTAGCTACGTGTAGGCTAAAATGCAGGGATCACTTTGACCGCGCATCACTGAGGAAATCTCCAAAACTGCAGGAACTCACGCATGATATGGCCCATCCGATCTAGGAAGAAGTCAATAATGCTCATCGCCCTAAATAGGCAGGACTGTAGTCTGGCAGTCAAGGCCATTACGGGACACTGGTTAATAGGAGCACACGCGGCTAGACTAGCGGTGCCACATTATGACTACTGCAGGAGCTGTGGGGACGTGGAAGAAGAAGAGACAGTCGCACACCTTCTGTGTCAATGCCCTGCGCTGGGGCGCAGTCGACTCAAATTCCTGGGCGCAGCAACACTCACGGACTTAACAGACCTCGCTGAGGTCGCTCCACACAGACTCGTTGCTTTCATCCGAAAATCTTGATGGGACCGCGAGCCGCCGCAGGAAGGATAGAACACCCTTGGGCACACAAGTAAATAGGAAGGGAGAGGTCCTCCAGTAGGATGCTTGCCTATGCGGTATCACAAGGAGCCCAAGCGGCTCAAGTGGATGGGGATGTCAGTCATCAGCACCACATCGCCGCCTCAACCTAACCTAACCTAGAGAGTTCGGTTTCGTTTTCGGAAAATATTATAATAATAACATATATATTAATTACAATAATCTTGCCTATTTCTTCCCGCAGCACATCGTCGATGTCCCTTTGGAATATGCTACCCTCATTTTTTAACCCGAAAGGTAGTCAAAAAAAAGCCAAATTCGTACTTCCCTCCGTTAACTGAGAACGAGGTTTTTTCCCGGTCTTTCTCGGCCAAGTATATCTGATGATATCCTGACTTCAAGTCCATGGTAGTGAAAAGTTTGGCTTCTCCCAAGTTCACTAGAATCATGGGGATGCTTGGCATGGGGATCGGCAATTGTTTGCTCGTTTAGTTTCTTAAAGGCGATTACCAACCGCTTATTATTATTATTATGCCATTTCTTAGCAGTTCCTTGAATTCTTTTGTTAACAAAGTCTGCTGCTCCCATTGGGTAGGGGTATAATCTGGAGTAGACGGGTTCGTCACTCTTAGTTCGAATAGTGGCGATGACCGAGGTGTTGAAGGTAAGCGCCTCGTCAAAGGTTGAAAACACCTTTATTCTTTTCAGAATAACTTTTTTGAATCCGTCTTTCGCCGAAACTGATACCAATATGTGATTGATTTTTGTAAAATTCGCGTTTTCGCTGTCAAATAATTTGAGTCCAAGTCCAATGCTAGTCCTGCTCACGTTAGTGAGCCGATTATTTGTAATCATAATTTAGTTCGATTATCTGTTCAATAAAACCGGACCTAGTGTACTAAGAAATATTTTTTTTAATATAAAATTCACCTCGAGTGTTTAACTGGCGCCCAACGTTTAAGGGTTCTGTCCGCGGAAATATCCTTGGTATCAAATAAAAATAAAACTTATAAGTGCACCCCATAGGCTGCCCGGTTTCCTCTGATCCGAATAAATAAGTTGCGAATCTCTAAAAACCAACTGCAAGTGCACCCCATAGGCTGCCCTGGTATCACAGTGAGAGCGCTCCAAAGGAAAGATAACGCTGCTGGACAACCCGCAAAGAAGAGAACTCACTTACATCGGACTGGAAGTGATCGCCACAGACAACTGGACGGGAATGTCAGGAGAAAGGTACCCCAGTACCTGACCGGTTCAGGATGTATTTTATTTCACTGTAGGCTAACTCTTAATAAATTAAATTACACAAAAGTGAAACATACCTACAAGAACAAGCTAAAATGCACTAGAACAAACGCACAAATTAATTAGAACAAAACAAAGTCTAAAATCTACAAAGAAACCAAGCTAAAAGGCTCATCAAACAAACACACAAATTTACACATCTTTAAACATACAAAACTTTTTTTAACAAAATCTTACACAATGTTTAACTCAAAAAAATGATTAGTTCAGGCTCGCTTAAATACAAGCCCCTGAAGTGAATCAAGCCCCAGCAAATTCAGTTAATATGCAGGCATAAATACAAGATATAGTGGGGCGAATTTTGAATCAAAGATTAAACCCAGACACAGTGCCTCTACTTGACCAAACATATAATGTTAAGCTTGGACAATATGAGTCAATTTGACAAAGTCCCAGACATAGTGAAAAGCCTCAGGGAATTTTCTGGCCAAGGAGGGGAATTTAGCTCATGGAGGAAAAATGTAGTAAGGATCCCTCAGATATTATGGAATTCTAAACGTCTTTAGAAATAAAATAGTCGGTAACGCAGATTCTGTCTTAAAATCATACAATACCCTACTAAACTGGACAGCGATTTCCAAGTATCTAACAGCCCACTATGCTGATAAACAAGACTTTACAACATTAGAATAACAAATGACTTCATTAGTACAGGGTAATCAAGCCACTGCAGATTTCTACCAACAGGTCTATACCCACTTGTCCCTTATCCTGAATAAAATTTCATACGTGGAAATGGGCAGAAATCAATCGATCTATTCGCCAAATCTTACAGAGACAAGGCACTCTATACATTTATTAGAGGTCTTAACGGCGACCTACCTCGATTGTTAGGTACAAAAGAGCCAGCAGATCTTCCATCTGCACTCCAATTCTGCGAAAGATTAGAAAATCAGAAATTCAGAACAAACTATGCAAACAATAATCAAAATAATTCAAGACGATTTGGCGGACCTACCAGAGGCCCGGCCTTACCAAACAAATTCGTACAACAACCTTTTAACACAGCTAGACAAGTATTTATTCCACAATTAGCTCATGTTTCACAGACTTCATATACGACACCCTATTTTTCAAAACAGCAAATGCAATTTTCTGGACAGAACCGACAATATGCTGGCTACCCAGCATTAGAACCCCCACGTCCATCGGCTCCAAAGCCACAACCTAGACCAGAACCTATGGATATAGATAGAAGTTTACAGACAAAGTAAGTTAATTACATGAACAGACCCAATAATGGAATGCAGGGTAAACGACCACCACCTCAAATGACAAGCGGACTGGGAGACAAAAGACAGAGAAACTTCCACCTAAACACCGACCCAGAACAGAATACCAAAAATACTGACCAATTAACAGAAACTGACAAGACAGCAGAAACAAACAGAATACACTGGCCTTCATTTTTTTGATTTGGGACCGCCTTGTTCCTTAACAACATTGAAGCCTAATCTTATCTTAACTTAAAAATAATTTTTAAAAAAATTTTCGGACAACTTTTAAAAAATGACTTATGGCCACCAAAACCGGTCCGCGGCCCCATAGTGGGACTTAGAGATGATTGAAAATTTAATAGATACTGGCTCTAATGAAATTTATATCCAACCGCGTCCAGTAAAAAAACCAATCAAGAATAAAAAACCTTTTTATATAGACTCCGTAGCAGGAGCCGTGCATATCACACACCATACAATCGCCAGTCCATTCGCCGTGAACACCTTAGCTGCCAGCCACAGATCCAGGCTCTGGAGACTCACAAACGTGCTGGCCAGAAGGATTGCCAGGACAAGGACACGGAGACGCTTGAAGAGGGTCACAGCTCGGGAGCTGCCCACCCGACTTATAAACAAATTTTTAAATAATATTTCTCATAATCCTCTACTTAAAATTGTTAAATAATAATATATAAGTAGATTAATAAGTATAGCAGCATACTTACACATAATAATAATAATAATAATAATGAATAAAAAAAAGAAGTTGAAAAGCAAATACAAGAGATACTCGAAAACGGTGTAATCCGACCTTCAAGGTCTTCATATGGATCTCCGAAAAAAATGAATGCCTCCGGACAGAAAAACCATAGAATGGTAATTGACTTCAGGAAACTTAACTTGATGACTATTCCAGACAGATACCCTATACCAGACAAAACTGCATTTCCAGTAAATCAAGGCAAATATGAGTTTACCAGACTTCCGCTTGGACTCAAAAATGCCCATTAAATTTTCCAAAGAACTTTAGACGATATTCTTAGAGAACATATAGGAATTATGTGTTTCGTCTACATCAACGACATTATTATTTTCAGCAAAAACGAAGAAAACCATCTTGAAGACATTGAAATCATTTTTAAAATTCAGGAAGATGCAAATATGAGAATTCAGTTAGATAAATGCGATTTTTTTAAGAAAGAACTTGAATTTTTAGTAGCAGACACCGGAATAAAGAAAAATCCCGAAAGGGTGAGAGCCCTCGTCGAATTTCCCGAACCAAAGACTCTTAAAGATCTTAGTTCCTTTTTAGGACTGTCAGGGTTTTATCGTCGCACAGTGGCGCCATTGGCACTAATCCAAAAAAAAAATTTTTTTTTTTAATATCAAAAGTAGTCGATATATTTTTATGATATTTAAAAAATAATTTTACCTCTAATTTCAGACCAAATTGCTATGTTACGTGGAGCAAGCTTTGTTATTTCTCAAGTCTCGATATGGCAAGCGGCTTCTACCAAATACCGGTATACTCGATTCAATTGAGCGTACCGCATTTGTCACGCCTAAGAGTCATATGAATTTTTGACTATGGATTTTGGCTTTAAAAACGCTCCGTCTGTGTTTTAGCGCGCTATAAATAAAGCATTTTGTAATCTGGCTCACACTTACGCAATCTTGTACATTAATGATGTCTTAGTAGTGAAGGAAACTAAAGATGAAGCCTTAGACCGTTTGCATATTGTGTTAGAAACCTTGAGCAGAGCTGGAATTTCATTTAACCTAACGAAGTGTTCCTCTCTTAAAACTAAGGTAGAATATCTGGGATTTGTAGTGAGCAATGGACAGGTTCGCCCTAATCCACGCAAAATTCAGGTTTTGACAAACTTACCACCCCCAAAAGCGGTAACGCAGTTGAGGCAATTTATAGGGCTAGCGTCTTACTTTCGGCAGTTTATTCAAATATTTTTAGAGACTTTAAAACCCTTGTATTTATTAACCTCTTGAAAAAACTCTGACTTCTTTTTTCAGTTAGAGCACACTTCACAATATAACAATGAATACCTGCTACCTAGGCCCGAGCCTGACCATAGACACGTTTAGAGACGCAGTACTGGCGATCGCTCAGGATACCCGTCGAATATAGCCGGTAGTAATAGCAAGGGATTTAATGCCTGGACCACCGCGTGGGGAAGCACAAAGACGACCCAGCGGGGTGTGGGAGCCAGTCGCAAGTTGGCAGTTCCTTCAAGTGAACGTACATAAATTAGTTAATAATTAACCGGTCTGGCAAGAACGCATTTTGGCTAATTTTTAGCGAAATTCTTCTTCTTTCATGGGATGCAAATTTATCGTTTTCCCCTGCCAATTTTTGGTCACTCTGGATGGTGCTTGAGTGCAGTCGACAATAATCCAAAGCGTGCCCAAAAATAAAAATTTTAATCCACGTGCACCCTGTGGTCAAAACCCTCTTCAGTGGAACTAAACACTGCAAATTGTGCATAATTCGTGTCTATCTCTCTGGGGGTAAGCATTTTTAACGTGGTTCACCTCATAGGAATAATAGTGAATATATCAAAACCAGCGTGCAGTGCAATCACCATTTCGACGGCACGGCGACATTCTGTGCGTGGCTGGAGCCTTCGCCCCGTATGTAGAGAGGCCCTGATTTCCGTGCGTCTCGCTGCAAAATTAACAGCGATCGGAAGCATCACTGGGCGGCCTTCTTTTTGTGATTTTTTTGGCGCGTCTCGAGGAGCACCCCGCGCACGTGTTTGGAGGAGCACCCCGCGCACGTGTTTGAAGGAGCACCCTGTGCGTGTGTCTTCAAGTGGCACCCATACATGCATAGAGAGGCGCTCTTTAACCTCACATGTGTCTTCAAGTGGCACCCATACATACATAGAGAGGCGTTCTCTAACCTCACGTGTCTTCATCGAAGGGCCTCCAGACTCCTTCTTTCCTTGCGTCACACCCTTCAACCCTCTGTGCGGCGCACTCTTTGCTCGGTGGCGTTCGTCGGATCAACCGGACGACACCAATTGGAAGTTGCTGCAGACTTGGCTGCGTCAGTTGCGTGTGGCAACCTTAACAGGATCATTAGTTTAGATTTGATTTGATTTTCTTTCGATTAAGCCTTTTTACTGATAATTTTCTTCGATTCTAATTTAGCTTATTTTGTGGTGAAACCTGTTCATATGTATATATAAGCGATTCTCTTCAAATTAATTTACAACAGCTAAGAAAACCCCACCAGTCATCAGGCCTGCTGACATCGAGGGATTTCGGCGTAAGTACGGCATAGCCGTTAAAACAAACTAAATAAACCTTAAGTAAGTCCACATATATATATATATATAAACCATTTAAAACAGAAGTCCCACAAGATTTAGTTAAATTCCTATATAAATCATTTAATTTGGTTGGCATTCCTATCAAAACAACTATAAAGAAGAAATAAACTAGAATTTTGATGAATTAATTTAACTAGTAATTTAAAACGAATAGATGTAACGTAACTATCTCATTTTTGCCTTTATTATTTAATTACTTTTCATTATCGTCAGTCATATATAAATAAAATTAAATTAAGCAGTCTTTAATATAAATTTATCTTCTTAGTTTAAGGATTAGTTATAAGAAAATGTATAGTATTATCGTTTTGGTTAATTATATGGATCTGAATATGGAGTAGAAGATTTTAGTGGGCACCTGAGGGAATGTGAAGCAGGGGTTGTATTTGGGTGGGGTTCTGATGGAACCTCACAGGTAGGGTGGGTATAGATGGAGGCCAATAACATCTGGGTCTCCTCTTCAATAGGTACGTTTGTTCAGTCCGTTTCCTTAACCGATAGGTTACCTTTGCTGCCTCTATCGTCTCTGTCTACAATTATTAATTTTGTGACACATTTGTTTATCTTGACATCAAACCCACGCCCATTCTCCCTGAGCCTGCCGGTCATGAGTAGACAGAGGATGTTAAGATGAACAACGATCGTTGAGTGTGTTCGTTACAGGGGAACGATCCTCCTGGATACTTTCTCAACCCTAGATGTATGCCTGCTCAACGATGGGGGCCGATGCGCCTGCAGCAAAGCGGGACGAGAGACGAGATCTGACCAGCCGAGCCCTTACAACCGGCAAATGTAATGTATGCTTACAAGACAGGCACCCTCAACACCGAGGTGCTCCTTGCCAATATGGACGCCATCACAACCGCAGGCAACCGCAAGGCAGCCTGCAACGCTGCGATTGTGAGTTGCTTCAGAGGAAATGGTCGACGACCAGTACCCTGGTAGAACCAGGAGATAGCTGCGGCGAGACGGAAGTGCCTATATGCGAGGCGGAGATGCCAGGGAAGCAGGCGACGCCCCGCGTATGAGCAGTGCGAGGCCAGCTTCAGAGAAAGCAAGAAAGCCCTCAAGGTGGCGATCAGGACAAGCAAAAGCAAATGCGTCCAGGACCTATGCGACGCGGCTGACGCGGCTGAAGGCGGTGAGCAACATGGCAGCAACAGTGCTAAGACAGCTGAGGCGACGGGAGCAGACCCCACGCTCAGACGACTAATGAAGTAGAGCTTTGCGGCGGGAGTGGACCCGCGGAAGTGGACTGACTTTATCTTCTCTACCTGTCTCTGTCCATTTGTATATTTTCCTATTACATCTCTTAAATAAAAAAAAAATTTTGTGCACGCTAAGTGCATCGAGATGACAGGTCGAATAGCTGACGTAGTGTCCAGCAAAAACGGCCTATGTTATTGCTGTGAGGCCTGTCGACCGCTTGAGAAGGAAATATCTTCCTTCATGCGTCAGACCAGGAGCGGATTTTCTGAGATAATGGCCACTTTTCGCAAAGCGAATGACCTGTTCTCCGAGCTAGACGCTCAATTTAATAGTATGAAGCTATTAAATGACTCGCCGAAACGCAAAAAATCCGCTGCTAGTCGGCTGCAACTGTGTGAGACACAGCAACCAATTTCCTGCCACTCCCCGTCGCTGCAGCCTCTGGTCCCCGTTCCAATGGTTCTGAGATCAGGAACGATCATAGATTCGGTAACCTAATCGGTCGTTGTGGCATCGGAAGGCGCTCAGCCAACAATTTCAGCGTCGTCCGTTTTGTCCAATGCGGAGTCCAATTCTTTGGCAAAACCCCTTAGAAAAACCGACTCAGGGTCCAACATTGCCCGGAATACCGGCCGTGGTTGGTAACAATTCGTTACGCAAGCCCCTCACAGCAGTCCCACCTTCGAAAAGAATATTTGCTTTGAGGCTTGCCCCTGATCTCGCATCTGAATCTGTTCTAGCCTATATTCAAAGCAAAACCCAAGCTGGTAATATCAAGGTGGAAAAATGCAAATTTTCGTATGCCAGAGACATTTCATCATTCAAGATAAATGTCTCATCCCAACTCTTTGGCATTATTTGCTCGGGTGACTTCTGGCCCGAGTACGTGATAGTCAAGGAGTACGAGGCTCGAAATAAGAGAAATCGACCTGTGGGAGTACAACTGCCCAGGCCGTCGCAACCCTCTGTACCCATAGTTGCACCTTCTGTCCCAAAAAACTAACCTCCTCCTTACTACTTTCCTATCAGAATACCAGAGGCTTGCGCAGTAAGCTTTCTAGATTGTATTTGGATAGCCTTTCCTTCGCATCCCAGGTGATCGTATTTACTGAAACCTGGCTGAAGTCGGAGATCTTATGCTCCGAAATTCTTCCAAGTACACAATTTATAGATTAGATCGCCAGCTCCAGCGTGGTGGTGGAGTTTTAATTGCCGTTGACTCCTGCCTCATCTCTGAACGGTTGGTATCTAATGACTTTTTGGACATTGAATTTATCTGCGTTAAACTGTCTTTCACAGAGTAACGGTGGAGCCCAAAAAGGACTCAAATAGACTTAAGCAATGTTTTTGGTGTTTTAGCTTCCATCACACAAAGAACTATTGTTTCAAGCCGCCTGTTTGCGGTAGATATGCGGAGGATCATTGGACGGGATCGGAGAACTGCAGGGCTTTAGTTGCAGCTGACCTCTACTGTGCCAATTGTGGTGACAATCATGCTGCATATGATAAAAATGCCGCATTTATGCACTAAAGCTTAAGGGTGTTCTCCCTAAGGTGATGCAGCACCCTAATATTTCTACAAGGTCTGCCTATAAAGGGCAGTCTACGGTGCCCTCGGCAATGCTGCAGTCTGGAGTTTCTTATGCCAGTAGGACAAGAGCGCAGCACTTCCAGCCTGCTTCAAATCTGGGAGTAAGAAACAATCCTTCTGGATATAAGCAGGCAGCCTATGACTTGCACGATGATTTCCCGTTGCTAGGAAGCCGTGGTAGGGCTAGCAATACCCAGCAGCCTCCCAACGCTATTACTGATTGGGATATGACAAGGGTAGTACTATGCTTCTTTCCCTAAAGAACTCTGTGAAACAGTTGTCCGCCTCCTTAACCACTATCTCGCTGGTGGTGCGAGATTTACAAGCTGGAATGAATATCGCTCTTGGGAATCAATAAGGTGGGCATATGGAATGCCAGAAGTTTCCTTGCCAATCGGGAGGAGCTTCTGGTGTACCTCTCTGGGCACTGCATTGATATAATGCTGGTGTCTGAGACCCACCTTAAGCACGGAGAGTACATAAGCTTTCCAGGTTACAGTTTACACAGGGCGGACTTCCCGGGTGCGATTTCTAGGGGCGGAGCAGCTATTCTAGTTAAGCACGGCCTGACTTGTTACCAGCAAAGCTCGATACGGTTGGGATTGTTGCAGATGGCGAGGATTGTGCTCAGCTCTGACATGGGTGAACTGGATGTGGCTGCGGTTTACTTGCCGCCTCGTCCTGCCTGGACATGATATGGCTTTGAGGCCATGCTTAACATTTGTTGAGACAAAGCTATTATCGGAGGTGATTTTAATGCTAAGCATCGCAGATGGGGCAGTGTCAGAGCGGATAGGAGAGGAGCTGCAATTGTGGAAGCTCTGGACAACTTGGGAGCGGATGTGTTGGCAACAGGAAGACCCACCTGTTTCCCCTGTAATGGCGGAACTCCCTCTGCTTTGGATTTCGCACTCTTGAAAGGTCTTCAAGGTCGTAGGCTGACTATTGAAGACTCCTTTGAGCTCAGCTCGGAACACATACCCCTTATTGTGAGTCTCCACCCCCCAGGAAGCTTCACGGTGGATATTCAGCAGGCCTTTGACCGGGTCTGGCACCAGGGGCTTTTATCCAAGATCAAAGGGCTCCTCCCTCCTCAGCTTTTTGAGGTTATCAAGAGCTACCTCTGAAATAGCACCTTTCAGGTTTTCCAGGATGGGGTTGTGTCGTACACCAAGAGGATTCTTGCTGGCGTGCCGCAAGGAAGTGTGCTTGGCCCAACGCTTTATAATTTGTCCGCTCATGATGCCCCGCTGCACCTGAGCTCTCTTAGCACTTGTGTTGCCACGTATGCGGATGAGACTGCGGTGTTGGCTAGATCCAGCTGTGTTTACAGCGCCACTGACAAACTTCAAATTCTTTTGAAGAGGTTCGAGAACTGGGCTTGTAGATGGAATGTGGCCATCAACACTGATAAGTGTGCGGTGGTTACATTTTCACTTAGGAGAGACGCGTGCCCAGGAGTCTTCCTTCATGGGCAACTTCTGCCGCAGCAACTGGAACACACCTATCTTGGATTAGTTCTTGATAAGAGGGTGACATTTGCCTTGCATGTCAAACAGATTTGGGCGAAGCTGCAAGGTACGGCCAGTCGTATTAGTTGGTTAATAGGTCCAAAGTCTAAGCCAAGTCTGCGTTGTAAGACTCGACTGTATCAATCGCTCCTAGCCCCAATGTGGCGCTATGGGGTGGCTATATATGGGGCAGCAGCCAGATCGCACTTGCGGAAGGTCCAGGCGTTTCAGGCAAAGTTTTTGACACGTATCGCCAACGCGGAATGGTATATTAGAAACGTTGACATTAGAAGGGAACTTGGAGTACCAGCAGTTGGTGATGTGATAAACTCTCTGGCTGCAAATCATCGGCTTAGACTAATCAGACACCCTAACTCCCTGGCTAGACGGATAACAAGATACATACATCTAGACGGCTGAGACGTTTTACTATTCGGGAGCTGCCCTTCCGGCGCATTGTCTAATTTATAATTTGGAAGTTCGTAACTGTCGCTTTAAATTCCTGACACAGTATTATATATGCGGCTGGATAGGTCAGGCAGCTTACCTACTTGCTCATATAAATATTAATAAAAAAAAAAAAAAAAAAAACAGGTAGTTGTATTTATGTAACCAGCTCCTAACTTCCTTCCATCTTCGAAAGAGCCCATTTATTGGAAACGTCTTTCGGCAATTCACGCAGATTCCAGCTGGCTCTCTGATAGAGACCAATTAGTGGCTTTGGGTGACTACAACATACCTGGAGCGCACTGGTCCTCTGATGGTGTGTCAAACGTTCTTCATTCGGCGGCACAGCATGATTTTATAACTGGCTTGCTCGATTTATCGTTATCCCAAGTTAACCAAGTTAACCGATCCTGTATGTGTAAATCTAATTAGAGTTCCCCCAATGACGCAACCAGAAGATCCTTATCATCCTACTTTAGATGTGACTATTGACACTGGGACAGTTTAAGCAATTAAATCTGGTAGCAGACTAAACATAGTCCGCTGTTTCCGAAAGGTTGACTATCAGAGGCTAAACACTTTAATAACTGAATTTGATTGGTCAAAACATCACACGAGCTCTGACATGGCATCCGCCGTTGATATCTTTTACAGTGCCATGAATTCATTTTTCTCTTTATGTGCTCCTGAAGCCTACTCGTCGGTCTCTAATAAACCATTTTGGTTTACCAAAGAGCTGACACGCTTCAAAAACGAAAAATCTAGGCTTTTTAATAAATTTAAACTCTTACCTAAGTACTCCATCTAATTTTTCCGTGCTTAACTCTCAGTGTTATAAAAATTTTTTAACTTGTTGCAAGGTCCAGTTCAAGCAGGACAAGCAGGAATTCCCCCTTATTTGGAGGGAATCATTTGTTATTTTCTCCACAAAAAAGGTAGCAAATCGGATGCCAGTAATTATAGAGGCATCTCTAGGTTATCGGCAATCACTAAACTTTTCGAGAATATAATCACTCCTCACTTGCAACATCTGTGTAGATCCATCACTTCGCCATGTCAGCATGGTTTTATGAGGCGAAGATCAACCGCGACCAATCTTCTGGAACTTACCTCTTTTGTTATTACGGGCCTCCAAAAAAACCTTTAAACCGATGTTATTTACACGGACTTCAGTAAAGCCTTCGACTCGGTTAATCATTCTTTTCTGGTTAGGAAACTTGATTCAATGGGGTTTCCTAGTGATCTTCTTAAGTGGATTTCGAGTTATCTAAGTGACAGGACCCAAAAAGTTCTCTTCAGAAATGTTCTATCCAATAGCCTCAAGGTCAGATCCGGCGTCCCACAGGATAGTCACCGTGGACCACTTCTATTTACATTGTTTATCAATGATTTGCCATAGGTTTTAACCAAAACCAGAGTACACATCTATGCTGATGACGTTAAACTTTGCCTGCAGTACAGGGACAGTTCTTGCCAATCTAACCTTCAATCGGATCTTGATAGCTTCCAAGCCTGGTGTTATGCTAATGACCTACATCTCAACAGCTCTAAATGTAAACTTATGACTTTTTCGCGTGTCGCGCCCCTGTTTGCCACTTATGTGCTTAACAATTGCTCTTTGGAAAGAATTACTATTGTTGATGATCTGGGTGACCGCCTGGATCCTAAACTTTCGTTCTCAGAACACATTTCTTGTGTGGTTAACAGAGCCAGAGGCACGCTAGGACTCGTTAAAAGGTGGGCGAAGGAATTCGATTCTCCTTATGTAACGAAGACTCTCTTTACTATGTTAGTTCGCCCTATATTGAAGTACGCTTCGTGTGTCTAGAGTCCTCAATTTGGAGTTCATAGTAGTCGCATTGAATCTGTCCAGAATAACTTCTTGCTTTTCGCACTCCGTGGCCTACCCTGGGATTTTAATCTTATATTACCGTCTTATTCTGGCCACACTAAAGGAAGTGACAGGAAGTCAAAATGGCAAACCTTCTAAAAAAAAAAAAATTTATATTACACATAAAAACTTAAATACCGTCTGCGAAAGTCAACACACATTCCTGAAAAGTGGAGAAGGAGGAGAAGGAGGAGAAGGGATTGGATTGGGATAAGGACCAGAGCGAACTAAGAGCTAGCCTGCGAGCTAGTTCGATGGACGACTCCAATGCTCGCAGTACATCCAGATGGGCTCCCACAAGCTGCATCACGACTTGTACCGTAACCTCCTCGGTCTCATCTGCATTGAAGTTCACAACAAGCTTGAATGGCAGTGTATGTTCTGCGGCATCCAGTACGAGGCATGTTCCTGCTCCTATCTGTACATCATTAAGCAATTCCACCCCAGCATGGCAGCAAGTCACCGCAAAGCCAAATAAAGAGAGCAGGCGCCGTTCTCTCTCCCAAGGTCAGCCAAAAGAAGACAAGCTATACTTCTAATTCTGCTAATCGCTTCGTATACTTAACCGACGAGGAAGAAATGGACGCCGAGCCTTCTACTTCGCTAGCCGCGGCAAAACGCGCCGCAAGGAAATGTGATGCAATTTTGCAGCCGGAAACGTCTCACAGCTCAGGTCCAGTACAAGTCCAAACAACTGCTCCGCAAGCTGCACGATCTCCAAAGGTCCCAAGGATTATGGTTCCCGGTGTTGTCAGCTACTCTGCTTTCTGCAGTGAATTGGATGCTCTTATTGGAAACAATTACTCCATCAAAGCGCTGAACTCAGGTGATTGCGCCATTCAATGCAACTCCTCCGACACTTTCGCGAAAAAAGAACGGTTTTCCACCACCACCAGCTTCCAGAAGACCGACCCTTTCGCATGGTAATGAGGAACATTCACCACGAAGTCCCTTCGGAGGACATTATCGAGAGCCTGCAGGCAGAAGGTCACTGCGTTATACGCATCTATACCCCTCGCAACAAGGCAACACAGCTTCCACTCAACATGAGGTTTGTGGACATTAAG
>VNJN01005349.1:0-13311 GCA_008042485.1 Drosophila mayri | reverse complement strand
TACCACGTCCATGATTAACCGCTGGCAACACCTAAAGGCTCTTCACCAGCAATTTCGGCTGCGATGGAAGGAAGAGTACCTTAAGGAGCTCCATAAGCGGAATAAGTGGCGAGCCCCTACAAGAGATCTCCGCGTTGGGGATATGGTGGTCATCAAGGAGGACAACCTTCCGTCCAATGAATGGCGATTAGGCAGGGTTGGCGCGGTGTTTCCAGGATCCGATGGCCATGTCCGCGTGGTCGACATCCGCACCGCGCGAGGCCTCATCAAGAGGCCCGTGGCTGCAGGTCGTGCTGCTTCCTATGGAAGATTCCACCTGCCCACAATAACAATGCGTTCTTCCGCTCCAATGTTTCTGTCCATTGTGCCGTATCGTAGCTCTGACCGTAGTTCCTAGTCGTAGTTTACACCATTACTAATAACGTTGTTTTGTTTCTCCGTCATATTTCCGCCAGTCGTATTCAGCACGATGACGCCAAGTCCACGCAACGCCCAGTCACTGGAGAGCAGATGTACTCGAGGTACACAGTCCTACCGATGCCGAGTCTGCAATGGGATCCACCCACTGAAGAAGTGCCGCCGCTTTCTGCGTTTAAGCGCCGAGAAGCGGTTCTCGTCAACCGATATTGCTCCAGTTGCTTGGCCCACGAGTACTCTGACGGAGCGTGTCGGCGAGGGGACTGCTGCAAGACGTGTGGTCAGGATCACCACTCATTGCTGCACATCGTGGAGGAGCCGCGGACTCGGCGACAACCGCGTCAGGAGGAGCACCGGTCACGGCCTTCGTCCGCCACTTTCCGGCACTCACGAGCCGCTCCCAGGCCGGCGGCATCCCGGCGCTCATCGGCAACGTCTCGGCATTCTTCCGCCACTGCCCGGCAGTCTTCAGACGCTCCACGGCCTTCGTCCGCCACTCATCGGGTGCCGCCCCATGTTCGTCCGCCCACGCCAGCTGCGTCTAGGCAATCTTCCGCCTCTCCCATGGGCTCCCACAGGATGCGGCCTCGGCGTCAACTCTGTCGTCGCTGCTGCAGCGAAACAGTGTGAATTTTTTGCCGACAGCGCTCGTGCGGATTGACACCGGGACCCGGATCTTCGACATGGGGGCCCTCATTGACCCGTGCACGCCCTCGAGCTGCATTGATGCTTCGCTAGCGGCGTGTTTTCGTCTGCCCACCACTCGTGTGGGGGCGAACAAGTCTGTTCGGCCACCGTGGGATCCAAAACCGATGAGAGCGTGCGGCTGGACGTCATGTTCAAAATCGAGCCTCACGTCCGCGTACCGCTGCCGGTTCACTTTCCTTGGTCTAACGTGTGTGGCTAAGACGGTGCCGGTGCTGGCTATTGCACATGCTATTGCTTTACCATTCTGGTGTCCACCGCGTTAGCTGGTCGTCACTTACCTGGCTAAGCTGACGCTCCCTCGAAGGGGGCTTAGCATATGCCGTTGATGTCCGGGGCCTCTGGGCCGGTCTTCGCACAGGTCGTTGATCTAACACACGATTTTATTTCTCTCCTAAAAAACTTAGTTCTATCCCACTTCCCATACATGCAATCAGGCAATACGAATTGATTTTTATATTTTTTATCGCGCCTTCCAAAACCTAACCCGGACATATGTACATGTGCTTGGTTCACAAGAATAAAGTCGTCAAGTGATAATGTATGCGAATGACCAGCTGCAGATTTATTTTATTATAATAAGATTCCATCAAACTAAATTATATTTCAGTTATAAGTTATATTAATCTAATTTTTGTATATATTATTCCTTAAGAACATGAAATACTTTACAAAAAAAGGTTTTCCTAACTGGATAGTCTATTATAAGAGTTTGGACGACTTCCATAAGAGTGTCATTTAATTCGCTTTCCTTCTGTGAATGCTGTTTAATTGTCATTTCTGATCGCACTATTTTCTGCGGAAATTTTAAAATAGTTAGCCTCCGATATGCCTTTGCCCGTGTTTGTTTTCGTATAATTTGTTCCAAGTTAGCATGCTTAGCCAAAACGCATTCTTCTATCCGCTCTTCTATATTAGCGTCATCTTGAATAATATCATTAAGATCAGATTGAATTCTGCGCAACATGTAAATCATGCGTTCTATTTTATTAACATCGTCTAATAAGCGTTTTTCTGATAAAAATATTAATTCATTTCGAATTAACTTTGCTCTATTATGAACTTCATCTAGACGTACTTGAGTTTGAGATGCGTTTTTCAAGTTTTTAGTTTTGGTTTTAACACGTTCTTTAGTTGTTGCATTAAAGAAAATTTGCTCTCGGTGCATAACACAATGTTCTAGATCTTGAACAAGTTTTTCTTGAGCTCGTTTAAGTTGAATATATCTTATATTCATACGATGAATTTCAGTTTTCATTACACCAATTTCACCGTCTAAAGAACGTTCTGACTTCGACCATTGTATGGTTTCTTCAAGTAATTTATATTTGGTTTCCCAAGATAGTGTTTCTCTATGTTTATCTATAACTAAATCTTTGTTGAGCTCGATATCATTCATTAGTTCAGTGATAATTTCTTCCAACCTTAAAATTCCAAGTTCGAAATCCTAAAAAAATCATATTAATATACTTCTAACAAGTAACGTTTCAGTTCGTATTTACTCACCTTAAGTAGTTCACTGTTCTCCGTCTGCTCATGCTCGAATTCAGTTTCTTCAAAATCATGGTGAATTCTTTTCTTATAAATCTTTTCATTTAGAAGTTCTAATTTTGAAGTAAATTTCTGGATATTTAATTGTAAGTCTTTTGTTTTGCTTTCTGAATGTTCCAGTTCTTTATCAATTTTAAGAGACTTTTGCTTAATTATAGAAAGTTCTGAAAAAAAGAAGATAACGTAGGTAAGGAAAGAAATCAGGGAACGTAATTAATATAAGTTTTATTTAAAAAATCACATGATAATGATTACAAATCGATTTATAATTTTTTTTTTATCATTCATAATGAATAAAATTTAGCAATATTATATTAATCTTTAAGAATTATTATTTTGATCAAAAATATACAAATCAGTACATAATTATTATTTTTGGGCAAACAAATAAAAATCATTAATAACAAGAAAGGAAGCTAACTTCGTCTCACCGAAGTTTATATACCCTTGCAGAATTAAAAAAAAAATTAACACCGAAATTCTGTAATAATAATTAGTTGCCAAATCTCGAACATGATGAAAATGGTTTGAAAATCGGTTAAGTTATGGATTTTTATTTTATTTTCCTGATTGTTTCTATGAAAGCTATAGGATATAGTCGGCCGATTTTCATCAAATTAAAACCGAAATTCGTGAATAATATAAAACGGCAAAAACTCAACTCAAATTTTTTTTTTCTAAAAATTTTCCGATTGTTTCTATGGCAGCTATATGATATAGTCGTCCGATCCGGCTCGTTCCGACATATATACGAGTGAGAGTATATAGAAGACTAACTGCAAAGTTTCATTCCGATAGCTTTAAAACTGAGGGACTAGTTTCCGTAGAAACGGGCAGAAGGACAGACGGACATGGCTAGATCGACTGGGCTGTTGATCCTGATCAAGAATATATATACTTTATAGGGTGTCTCCTTCACTGCGTTGCAAACTTCTGACTGAAATTATAATACCCTGCAGGGGTATAATAACTATTATTATTGATTGAATAAAAGAAAACTTAAAAATAATCATTATTTTCGAGTTTTATTGTTTCAATCAATAATAAAACTCTTTTGTTAATTTAAAGGGGTTTATGCACACTTATTGAAAATTTAGTTATATGTACTTCTAAAGTACATCCAAAGGATTATGGATTCTATGGATTAGACACGCCCCCTCCACTTTCCCGTGAAATTGGGGAAATGTATGGAGTATACACACACAATCATCCATATAGACATATATAATACATATATTCACTAAAATTGGTTAAACCAACCCAGTCCCAGTTTTGCGGAGAAGAGAGAAGAGTATAGGGGTGGGCGGACTCAAAAGTCTTCATAGAGAGGATTGTTGGACTCGAAAGTCTTCAGAGAGAGAATTCGCGACGGACTCGAAAGTCTTCGGTTTTTCTCCCAGTGTGCCCCTGGCCGTTAGTGTGGCCCTTTTTTGGCACGCGCGTGCATTCAATTAAAATCTTTCTCTTCTTTCCAACTTCCTTTATTCACTCCATTTATTTACATTTTCTTCTATTTACATTTTATTGTCACAAACTTGGACATTAAAATAAACACAGATTGTTCTTTTGGACGAATAAGTTATGTATACATAGAACAAATTCTCGTGAGTTGAATTAACATTTGTTTTTGGGTTGAATTGCAAGAAACTGCCGGGAAAGCTAATCATAGTCATCCTTACGTACTAAATTATTATGGGAACTGTGACTGATTTCAGCAACAGTCAAAATACTGTATGTTTTACTTATGTATAAAGTTGTATTATTTCTTGTTCTTCTATGGTCTCATATATATATTTTTGCATTCCCAAGCTGATAAGCAAATAAAATATGTTAATAAGTCGAATCGGATATTACTATTATAGCTGTTCGAAGAAGTCGGACAATTGGAGGATCTCCTTAACAAGTGGGTGTTCACCATATTTCATGGTTTATACTGAAATAGAATTGCAATTTGCACATGTATACGTATGTATATGTATATGTTCTTGTTCAATAATTGCAATAATTAAAGGTTCTTAAAAGTATATAAATATACATGTATAGATATGTATTTATTATCAAATTGTGCACTTATATTGCCTCATTTTATTCATTTTTGTACTTAGAGTAGCAAATATTGAATATGTTTTCGGCTTGTCTATTTATAGTCTTTAGATAAAATAAGATAAAAATGGTTTGAAACACGGCTATGTTTTGGTTTTTTTTTTCCTGATTGTTCCTATGAAACCTATAGGATAGATTTTCATGAAATTAAAACCGAAATTCTTAAATAATATAAGGTGAACAAATATTCATTTTGGTTAAAATATCTAGAAAACTGACATAGTTATAATTTTTTATCAAAAAATTTTCCGATCGTTCCTATGGCAGCTATATGATATAGTCGTCCGATCTGGACGGTCCGACATATGTAGGAGTGAGAATATATAGAAGACTAACTACAAAGTTTTATTTTAGATAGCTTTAAAACCGTAGGACTAGTTCCTCCTCCCTTGGGCGTGTTGACTCCTTCTCGGACGAATAATCAGTGGAGCTATCAGCCCACGGCGCGCTTCGGCGGTGTCCACGGCGACGGTGGGGTGGCTCCTCTAGTGCGACGGATCGGGTGCCCAGCTCCCGGCAGGAGTCCTTGGCTCTGCAATAATTTGGCCTGCCTTGCTAAATGTTATTTCCCATTTAAATAAATTGATTTAAATAAAATAAACAAGTAAAATAAATTGATTTAAATAAAATAAAGTAATATAAAGAAAATAAATAAATAAACCTAAAAATAACGTGGGATCCAAATTCTGGTAACACTATATTATCTCCCGCGTAATGGGTGTCACGTGGATAAGTTACCGGAAGAGAGTCGTGCTGGAGACCATCCTCATGGAGTTCGATCTCGACCGGAGTGGTAGAGTGGAGGAGCAGCGCGCTCAATTCGTAGCTTTTGCGCGTCAACCAGATAATACCGAAACAGTACGGGCACGGATCGACGAATTAGAACGAAACTTCGGGAGTGCTCCGCGCTGCTATCAGGATGGAGGGGCGACGATTCGTGGCCACTCTGGACACCTGCGCGACGCACAGCTTCTTCAGTCAGACCCTAGCGGACAAGCTAAAGAATCAACTGAACACGCGAGAGATAGAGAGCAAAGTTAAACTGGCTGACGGAACCTGCTAAGAGTTCACTCGAGCCTTTGCGGCCATCAGTCTCCTAGGAAACAAACAGGTTCCTACCATCCTACTGGTGATGTCCGACGCCCTGGACGATGTGCTCCTCGGGATGGATTTTCTGTGCGGCATTGGAGCCACTCTCCAATGTGGAGGGCAGGCTCTCTGCCTGAAACCGGATGGGTACACCAAGCCACCTTGGACACAGCCACGGACGGCACCTGTCATGGTAGGGGACCCCACGAAAATTCCTCTGTCCTATTCGCAGCGGAGACAACCCGGCACGGTTACTCTGGAGGGGCCACATACTACCCAGCAGGGGCGACAAGCGGAACCATGCCACGAACATCGGGGAGTGCCAGCACCACGTCCGGCGCCAAGTACCAAGGCCCCCGAACCCCAACCCGGAAATAGGACCAAAAGCCCACCAGGGGCCTGAGCCACGGAACACAGTGGAAGGTGAACCACCCCAGCAAAGGATGTCCATGAGCGGGAATCTGAGCCGGCCCACAGCGACGACCCGGACGTCTAGTTGGATACATGTTTTGTCCACGGTCAAAGTCACAGCCGCCAAACGGAACCCTTTCCGCGGTTCCGTCGAGCGGGTCCGCTCCAAGGTCACGGGGAAGCATCGTCCGAACAGAACCTCCTCCTATGCGGAACAAAGACCACCACATCAGGAACCGGAACCTTAAGATTACCCAGACCCTTGGGTAGGGAAATTCTTGGAACAGGTATTAGCTTGTTTCGACACTCTGAGCTGGGTGTCCCACATCGCCGAACATCATCAAGCATCATTAAGCGGAATGACCGACCGATGAAACAACGTTACTTTCTTAGGAATCCGGCCATCGAGAAGGATGCATCGAGCCCTCAAGAGCCCGCACAGTGAGTCCATATTTATCGCGGCCAAAAAGAACGGGGACGTGCGCATGTGCGTGAATTATCGTTAAATGAATGAAAATTCGACTCCTTTCCGCTTCCAAGGATTGACCAGATCCTGAAGCGACTCCGGAACGCCAAGTATATATCGGCGCTGGACCTCAAGAACGGGTACTGGCAGATCGCGATGGCACCGAGGGTTGTTCCACTAGCGGGTGATGCCGTTCGGGCTCCACTCAGGCCCGCAACGTTCCAACGCGCGCTGGAGACGGTCATCGGACCAGATATGCAGCCTCAAGCGTTCGCATATTTAGACGATATCATCGTCATAGGGGCTTCACTGGATGAGCACGTTGCCATCATAAGGGAGGTATTCCGGCGCCTGCGCAACGCGGACCAGCGCCTGAACAAAGGGAACTTCTTCCAACGACACATCGAATACCTGGGAAATGTCATTAGTGAAGCCGGGAAATCCGGAGATGTCTGGGAATCGCATCCTTGTATAGCAAAACTTCGCGAACGTGGTGCTACTGACTACTGAGTACTGACAGTGCTACTGCAAAAAGATCGCAAGTGAGAGTGGACCCAGCGACAAGACCACGCCTTTCTGGAGTTGAAGACTCTGCAAACGGAGGCTCCAGTCTTGGCATTTCCAGACTTCGGCGAGAAGTTCGTCTTGCAGACAGACGCCAGAGAATACGGTATCGGAGCGGTGCTAACACAGACCATCGAGGGTCAGGAAAGAGTTGCGTATGCGAGCCGACGTATGAATCCAGCCGAGAAAAATTACTTAGTAACGGAGAAAGAGTGCCTCGTAATCGTGTTAGCGATTCGGAAAAAGCGATGCTACATTGAGGGATACCGCTTTGACGTCGTCACGGACCAGCATTCACTGAAGGGAACTCAATAGACAACCCAACTGGAAGGATCGCTACTTGGGCTCTGGAGTTACAGCAGTATCAGTATGATGTCCACTACCAAAAAGGGACGCAGAACCTGGTAGCCGACGCTCTTTCCAGCCAACCACTACCGGTTGTGCAGCAAGCACAGGTGCAGGGAGGCGCATGTAAATGGATCACGCGGATGCTCCAAAACGTGCAGAAAGAACCAGCCAAATTTCCCGACTACCGAGAGGAGAATGGGCAATTGTACCGCCGCATCGCGCTACGACCGGAGGAAGAGGAATATACACCGACTACCACCAACGGGTCCTCGAGGAGTTCCATGAAATTTGAACCGCGGGACACCTGGGGATTCGGAAAACGAGCAACCGCGTAGCCCAACGGTTTGTTCTGGGAAGTGGCTCGATAGGTCCGCCGCGGCAAAAGTTGACAGAAATATAAGGTCAGTCAGAAGTAGCAAGCAGGGTGAATATTTACTCGCCAAGTCCATGTCCTCTGCGCCGATTTCGTCGGCCCGCTTCCACGCTCGAAGCAGGGGCAGCCGTGCTCTTGGTATTCCTAGACTCCTTTAGAAAGTGGGTGGAACTGGTGCCCCTACGCAAAGCAACTGGCACCCAGCTTAAGCGTGCATTTCGGGAGCGAATTCCGAGTCGATTCGGGGTGCCGCGAATTTTTGTCTGCGACAATGGCACGCAGTTTACTGACCGCTCGTTCGAGAATTTTTGCATGTATTAGGCATGGAACTACAACACACAGCGCCGTATACTCCGCGGCAGAATCCAACCCAAAGGGCGAACCGGACGATCAAGACGATGATCGCCCAGTACTTGGAAGGAAGCCCGCAGAACGAGTGGGATTATCTGTTGCCGGAAATATCCCTGGTTATCAAAAGCAGTATTTCCGACACCACGGGACTCAGACCGGCGTTCCTAATCCAGGGAAAAGAACCACGCTGTACGACCCCCAGAGTGGAACCTATGGAGAGGAGCAAACAACTATCGATAGCAGCAGACGCGTTCAATAGTGGCTCAACTACTATCGATGTTGCCATCGATATTTGGCGTTGGTTTTGTGTGTAAAAAAAATATTAATAAAACAATTAAAGATAGGTATGTTTTATGTATTACACATAAGTATTTCGATCCTTAATGTGTTGAATTTTAGGTAAACGTCGAGTATCTCCCTAACTTAGTGCTTCTAGCGCTGAAAAGCACGATTGCGATTGCACGAGCACGTCCGTTTAATCGGAAATAACATTTGGCACGGCAGGCCAAATTGTGGCAGACAGCCGCCGAGCCGAGGACTCCTGCCAGGAGCTGGGCACCCGATCCGTCGCACTAGAGGAGCCACCCCACCGTCGCCGTGGACACCGCCGAAGCGCGCCGTGGGCTGATAGCTCCACCGATTATTCGTCCGAGAAGGAGTCACCACGCCCAAGGGAGGAGGAACTAGTCCCACAGTTTTAAAGCTATCTAAAATAAAACTTTGTAGTTAGTCTTCTATATACTCTCACTCTTACATATGTCGGACCGGCCAGATCGGACGACTATATCATATTGCTGTCAAAGGAACGATCGAAAAAATTTTCGATAAAAAATTATCGCAATGTCACTTTTCAAGATATTTTAACTAATTTTAATTTTAATTTAATTTAATTTAATTTCATTTTAATTTAATTTCATGAAGATCGGTCGACTATATCCTATAGCTTCCATAGGAACAATCAGGAAAATAAAAAAAATCCATTACTTAGCCGTGTTTCAAATCATTTGCATCAAATTTGAGATTTGGCAACTAATTATTATTCCCGATTTTCGGTTTTAATTTTCTGACCTAATTCTGCAAGGGTATACAATATTCGGTGAGCCGAAGATAGCTTCATTTCTTGTTTTTCCTTAATATTATCTTTATTTAAAAGTCGCCGATCGAATATATTTGTATATATATCTGTTTTAAACAGTAGTTTTTAAACTTTTTCAAAACTAAAAAAAAATTTAAAAACTCATTCATATTTAAAAAATATATGCTGCATTTTTAAATATATATGCATCTTATATATTATAACATAATATTCTTATTTTTATCATTAATCCAATAGTAAATATGTCCATATTGTTAGGGTACCAAACGTATCAAAAGACCAAATATTCTTGCAGGGTCGTAATGAAATGATCGCATACACGCACCCGTGTAGGTGAATGCATGAACACGCATACACTCTCTAAGTAACCACTCTGCGACTGATCGAGCGAACTCTCGCAATCAGTGTACAAGCATAAGAATGAGAGAGCGAAAAATCAGAGCGCACACGAAGCGACGGCGCTCACAACTCTGAGGCCCGTCGCAAAGAAATTTTTGTGTCCATTTTGGTTGTATGAAATGAGTAGTCTATATTTTCCCTTCAGTACCGTTCAAACATGATTCTTACAGGAATCATGTGGGACTAGAAATTCCTCCCTCGTGAATAACCGGTTAATATCCCATGATTTCGGACTCCCGGGGAAATCATATAGTAATCCGACCGGAATCATGCCAGGAATTTGTCATAAATTTCGAAGTAAATTCACGCCGAAATCAAAAGAAAATTTATAAGCGGAATCAACGGGAAATATGCTGGGAATTCAGGAAAGAATCGCAGAGAAATCACAAAAGGAAACCTATAGGAAAATGCTGGAATCCCAAATAAATTTGCTCCTTTTTTATTTAAATTTCTTATTTTTATTTATGTAAAATTGTTGTAAGCATTATTTCAGCATTAACGCCAATTGTCACGGGTTTCCTCCAATTACTGTAGATCATTCCGGGATTGTTTGAAATCTGTAAATAAAATGTTAGATTCAAATTAAAAATTCCAGTTTGTGCGCATTAATATGTACAAATTTACATACCAGTTTTAACTGAAAAGAAACTTCGCAAACCTAAACAGTCTAGGTTGAAGTCATGTCCATGCTTTATATCAATTCTGTAAGGGAATTCAATAATTAAGTAAAAATAACTTTACTTACCTTATATGTTATTAAAAACTATTTCGCAACTTTTACTACATAATACGCGATCACGGGTGAAAACAACAGAAGAACAAAATAAAAAAAGAGAATAAGAAGAACGAGACTAAACGAAATTACGGCAAAACAACAAAAAATACGTTGTCCGAATTTCGCGAGACCTCGCACAGTGGTGCCTTTGTGTCATTTTGCGTTTCGAAAATCATAACTTTTAAACCAAATAAGATAATCGAATAATTTAAACGGCATTTCACAGTAAATTGCTGTATCAAAATAAAAAAATTGATTTTTCTGAAAACAATTTATTGGCTTTATTATTGATTTATTGATTCGCTTAAATAAAAATATTTTGAAAAATGTAAAAAAATATTTTACACAATTTTCTTTTTAATTTCGATGTTACATATTTTTTGATAATTTTTCTAACATTTTGAGTACCAATAAACCTACATTCAGGGAATTTATAATAGTTCAAACATATCTGGACTATAAACATTTGATCCACACCCTATCCACATCCTATCGCGTCTTAAAACCATTCAAAACAAAAAAAATCACGATTTTAACGCTGCAACCCCTGAAGCGTTTTTACCCATATTTCGTGTTTTTTGACCCTGAGTTGTTTCAAAAGATTTGCTGCCAAAAGTGAAGTCGCAGCTCAACGCAGACTTTCTAAACGGATTCTGGTTCAAGAAAGATATACGGAACTGACCTATATAGTGTAGTTGAGGGCTTCGTAGTGCCTCAAAAGTTCTAGACTACTTTTGGCAGAAAAAGGTGCTAAAAATGGACACCTGGCAGGTAACGATTTACCTGTAATTTACAGTCCATGAATGTATTATTGATACAGACATTTAAAATCAAAATCATTCCGATTGGTTGTCTAGTTTTTGAGTAATATTACCTGAAGGTCAACCAATTGCTCCTTTTTTTTTGTGTTGCTCATCACAAAAAAAATGGATTGTTTTCTCAACGGATTTGGAATCGTTGTGAAATTTTCTATCGATTTAGTATAGTTTGAATTGTTTTTGCGACTATGACTTTTTGGTTTTCGCAACGCTAAATAACGCTAAAACTTACGGGTGAGAGAGGCGAGGCCGCCCCAAATATTTAATTTTGCAAACATCTGTGTGTGTGTGCTAGGCAGATAGAAAGAAAGGGATAAGAAATACAATTAGAACCAGCTAGAAAACCACAAGAAATGACATGAAATAAAATACCAATTTATATATCAATTATCGACCACATTATTTCCCTACTCCACTTAGTGAATCATACCACCCACTGTGCCCCTCCTCTCCATCTTGGCTGCCGTTGAGTACTCCAGGCACCGAACTGGACAGGACGGGAACAGGAGCGCCACGCCGCTAAGATTAATTCCGGGCGTAGGTGCGGGCAGCAGCTGTTTGGGTTACTCCAAGCCGCCCGTCCACTCTCAGGGTGCGCCGCAGGGATTAGCCCAGGCGCAGCCACTGGCTATCGTGAGTCACGGGGCAATATTTTGGGAAGGCGACGGCCCGCCGTTGGGACACCCCAGGCGGAGCCGCCGAGCCGCTGGTGTTTGGGTGAGCCAAGCCGTGGTTTTAGGTTTGGGTTGTGGGCGCGGGAGCAGGCTGCTGGTGAGATCCCGAGCTGTGGCGGCCGCGACGGACGGGGTGGCCTTAGTGGGCGTGGCGTGGTCATGGGCTTTGGCACCGGGTCTGCCGTCGGCACTGGCGAGAGGTTGACTTGCGGCGGCTGCGCGTGGGCGTAGGTCGCGGCATCACACGTGCGGCTGTACACGGGCGGTTTCACTTGCGGCGTGGCGGCTGCGCACAGACGGTGAGGGGCTCGGCGACGGCGCACTCGCGGATGCGGACGGGCGATTAACTGGAGGCGCGGGAACTGCCGATGGCACTGGCAGGCGGCGGGCCCTGGTGGCCACAAGACAAATCGTCACTATCGATGGGGGCCGGAGCCGCAGGCGAGGACTCGGATTCGCGACACTTGCGTGCACTGGCGGCGTCGCCCCGACGGTGGCGGCGAGCGGCAGTGACACTAAGGCGCGAAGGAGGTTGGCAGCATTGGCCCGCTGCACAACGTGGCGGTTGAATAACACGGCGGACAACTCGTTATAGGGGTGAGGCAGCACGTGTGTCCGGTGATTTGCTGAAGCGAAAGAGAATTTTCACCGGAACGTGATGCCTTTTTATAGTTACAAGTTGTAAGGATGCACTACGGCCGAGATATGAACTCAGCGGCCCAGAGTCCCTTGCAGTTAAATTTATAATTGGAAACGCCAGGAAATGGAGGGGCCGAGGTTTTTGAGGATTTTTAGGGTGGGTTTCTCGGCTCCCAACTGCCAGATTACGTTGCCCACGCNAAAGATATACGGAACTGACGTATATAGTGTAGTTGAGGGCTTCGTAGTGCCTCAAAAGTTCTAGACTACTTTTGGCAGAAAAAGGTGCTAAAAATGGACACCTGGCAGGTAAGGATTTACCTGTAATTTACAGTCCATGAATGGACTGGTTCTGCGACAAGCGAAACCATGCCACGAACATCGGGGAGTGCCAGCACCACGTCCGGCGCCAAGTACCAAGGCCCCCGAACCCCAACCCGGAAATAGGACCAAAAGCCCACCAGGGGCCTGAGCCACGGAACACAGTGGAAGGTGAACCACCCCAGCAAAGGATGTCCATGAGCGGGAATCT
>VNJN01005325.1:0-88143 GCA_008042485.1 Drosophila mayri | reverse complement strand
CAATTTGGTAGGTGTTTCATCAATATTCTTGCAGTATTTCCGGAGAAATTAGCTATTTCCCACTTGTTTAATTATTATTTTAGTTACAATAGCGATCTACGATATTCAAATACCATTTACGACATTCAAATACGATATTCAAATACGATTTACGATATTCAAATACGATTTACGACATTCAAATACGATATTCAAACACGATTTACGATATTCAAATACGATTTACGATATTCAAATACGATTTACGATATTCAAATACGATTTACGATATTCACGATGGATGTGCATCAGTGATGCTCATCCATCGTGAATATCGTAAATCATATTTGAATATCGTAATTCGTAGTTGAATATCGTAAATCGTATTTGAATATCGTATTCGAATATCGTAAATTGTATTTGAATATCGTAAATTGTATTTGAATATCGTATTTGAATATCGTAAATCGTATTTGAATATCGTAATTCGTATTTGAATATCGTATTTGAATGTCGTAAATGGTATTTGAATATCGTAGATCGCTATTGTAACTAAAATAATAAATAAACAAGTGGGAAATAGCTAATTTCTCCGGAAATACTGCAAGAATATTGATGAAACACCTACCAAATTGCTCAGAGTGACAATGCTGTTCATTGGGGATACATATGTAACATAATTATATAAATTGTCAATGGGAATATTTATTTGTTCATTTTGAGCTCTCTTCTCTATCTCTCTCTCTCACTCTTTTTGTTGTGGTCTGACTTACGCCAATATGGCGTACATTGGCATATAGAATTAATTGATAAAGTGGGGTTTTCTCTTAAATGACAGAACGGTTTTTACGAAAAGTTTAAGAATGGCTATGCTGTTTATTTGCCATTCGTGATTTAATTCTTTGTTTTAATAGTCAATAAGTATTTAAATTCTGGCGGGGAACTTATCGTTAGGGCATGAGTCGAGTAATATCGATATGGAGCCAGTGTTATTTAAAAAATATTAGCCTTCGACGTTGTTCAACACTTAACTTAACTTCGTTGCATCGGGTTGTAAACAAACACCAATTAGTGTTGGACAATGGCGAAGTCTAGAGAACCAAACTTGTGATAAACAAATAAAGCAAAATTTAAACATATTTTGCCCAAAAATAAGTCCAATTCCAATGCAAGCTTAAAAAAATTACACATTTATTGGATTTGGGAATCTCTGGAACATCTTACATCTTCCGCTACGCCATGGAGCTGCACAGGCCGCAGTTGCTAACCGGACACATTTTCATCTCAACATCCTCGCCGACACGCACCACTGCCGCCATGCCGTTCTCCGAGTGCGGCGATATGTGGCAGTGGAACATCCAGTAGCCAGGACTGTTGGTATAAAACCGAAAGATCGTATAGCCGAAGGCGGGCACTTGAACGGAGTCCTTAAGCGGAGCACCGCGGCCACGTCGCGGCAACGGTGTCTTTCGGTCAATTTCCTCGATTTTTCCAATCCTCTGCTCGCCTAGAACACCCATGCCCACTACCCTGAAGGTGTAGCCATGCAGGTGTATCGGATGCGGCGTGCTCGACAGGCTGGAGACGACAAACTCTACCTGCTGATTGGCCGGCACCTGGATAACGTTTGAGCAGCGACAGTGACGCTGCCTGCAGTTGAAGCCCAAGTCCGCTTGCTGGGATCGATTGCAGAAGAACTGACCGACGCCCAGGTTGCGGGTCTGCAGCAGTGACATCTTCGGCATGCTAAAGCTAATGTCGTCCATCTGGAAGCGAAAGCCCTCGCCCTGTCGCACCTCGAACGCGTTCATGCTCGTATAGAAGGTGGCCGTCGGCTGAATTTCTGGTTCCGGCCGCTGGGCATTGAGTGTGGCCAGAGAGATGGTCTTCCCAGGAGCACTGCCGTCAACAGCATCGCCCAGCTCATTGAGGGTAATGCCAGGCGCATCGTACGCATAGCTCAGGGTGTGCGTGTCCAGGGCTCGGGTGTTCGCATCGCGATAGTGCAGCACCGCCTCTTGATGCAGCTGGTTTTTCGCACAGAAGCTGTAGCCCTTGACCCGGATCCAATAGTTGGCCACCTCCTGATTGGCGTGCAGAACAAAATCGAATCTCTCGGCACCGTGGAGCATGATCCGCTGCACTTCCACCGGCTCGATGTCGTTGCCATCGCTGGCGATCACCACCAGGTTGTGATTGTCAATGCTCAGGCTGATCGGACAGTTGGAGACACCATTGAAGATGACCCGAAATCGGTATCGTCCGCCCCTGACCACCGGAAAATGAGCGTAGAGCGTGGGCTTGAGGGCCTTGTTGCCCTTCTTGAGGTTCCTTCCCTTGCCATTGATCAGGATATTCTCGGCCACGCTCTCCACGAAGTTATGCACCCAGTCCTGGATCATGATCACGTGCTCGGTGAGATCGAAGTCGTAGAGATGGGCATGCGGATTGAGCTTCGGCGGCATACGCACCACCAATGGACCGGCCAGGCCGAAGGCTCGCTGGTGCTCGGTGTGGCTGTGCCACCAATTGGTGCCCCCATGATCCACCTCGAAGCGGTAGCGGAAGGCCTGGCCCGCCTCAATGGGATACTGTGTGACATGGGGCACTCCATCCATGAACGGAGTCAAGCGCTGATGCATGCCATGCCAATGTACGGTCGTTGTTTCGTGCATGCTGTTGATCACGTCCGCCACGACGGTATCCCCGTGACAGACTTCGATGCTCATTCCGGGCAGCTGACCATTGACCACCATCACCTCGCTTTCCAAACCATCGGCATACTTGCAGTCGTCGTGCGATCCCAGTTCCTCTGCCACCTTGATGCCATCAATGAACTCTTTTCCATTCAGCTTGAAACGGTATTTGGACTGGAAAAGACAGGCAAGTATTATTTCTTTGTGGTAAAAACTGTCCTAAAAACTGTTGCCTACTTTACAGCGCGCACGAGGAGGAAACGTAATCTCAATGATGATAATAAGAATTTGGATTTTTCTACATCCAAAACACGCACCTGGAGGTATCGCTTGCAGGTCTCCGCCATTGTGTCATCGTAATGCACCACCATGTAGTAGTAACAGGTCATCGGCTGTTGATCGGCACAGTCGCGCTTGCAGGGATGTCGCATATCCTTCTCGGCAGCTCGCCACTGCGAGGACTCTGCCCCGCCTGACGACAGCTGTGGATACATCTGCATCACACGCTCATATTTGCTCACGATCCGCTTACCACTAGCATCTGGAATTTATATAAAGTTAAAATTCATATTTTATGTCATGTTTTTGATTCAAAAATCTTTAAACTTTTATTTATTATAATTGAAATTGATAGTTTTATATGTTATATTCATAGGAAACACCTTGAATGCCATGTATTTGAACACTGATTAGGCAGAATATAAAGACCAGTGTCTGCACCAAATTGAATTTCATGCTCGCATCCACTATATCGTTTGGGGGGGGGCGGCGAATTTATATAGAATAGAAATAGGTAAAATAGGAAATAGGAACTAGTGTCGCCTCTGTGGCTCTGTGGCTGAGGGCCAACTGTGACTGTTAATGGGCTTCCGGCATCGGTTACCTTTTTGTAAGCGTCTTCGCTCCGGGTAAGTCACATAGGAATTGTTGGAATCAGAGTCAGAGTCGGGATGGGTTGCCTTGTCGGCATGTCGAACACCGCGTAGCAGTTAATTGAAGATTGTGGGCCCGACAAGCCGCCTGAGATGACGATTACCAACGCCGAGATACACGAATAATTTCCCATGTTACAAAGCCCGTCACCCCGCTACTGTTTTTTAAGTTGCCCATTGGCCTAGTTTTTGCATTTGCCAAAAAATCTTGCAACCTTGAAATTATAGGAACTTTTAAAGTTGGCGAAAAACAATAAATTCAAAGGAAAACGACTTTCCTGGCAAAATATTTAAATTCAAATTGTGCAGTGTTGCAAAACGATTTTAGGGCGGGGATTGTTGGTCTAACTGTCAAAAACGTTGCGTTTTATTCCAGAAATATGCAAAATCAACTTGTTTTTGGCAGGCAAAACACAGCGACGAATTGGCATCGGCATCTGCTGCTATCCCCCGTATCAGTCCGCTGCTCCCCATACTTTGCCCCCCGCGAATTGCGGCGCATATTTATCTGGCTTCTGATAGGCGAGGGAGCAAAACAAGCAGCAAAAGTTGTCATCGTAGATTACACATTTTAATTTCTGTGACGCTAATCAGAGCCAAGAGTATGCAAGTTCACAGTATTTTCGCTATTGTCTTGGAAGCAGAGCAGGCCACCCACCGCTCCTCCTGCCCCTCTTCGGCCGCCTTTATATATATTCCTTATTTTGAATTTCGTTTTCGTTTTCATTTGCTTTTATCGCAAGGCAATACTGGCCCCGCCATATGTAGCTGTGTGCGTGCATTTGTTTGTGGGGGGCCGTGTGTGGGCTGAAGACGCAGGGGGGTGTGTTCGCGCCTTGATTATGCAAAAAATAAACAACAAGTGGCGCTGTCGAAGAGTGCAGCAAAACATATAGCGGTAAACGTACGTAGACACATACATACGAAAAACAAGTTTCAACGCCGCTGCGCCGCTCAAAAATACTTGGCGCTGGCTGACTGGCCCCGGCTACCATGGAGTTCATTAGCCAGTTTATACGCCAGTCGAGCAGACGCGCCACCGGATTCAGACCGATCCTCCAGAGAAATTGCACAAACCCAGTAAGTTTTCCTTTTCGATTTGTGGCAGCCACAAGCGCTGTTTGTGTGTGTGTGTGTGTGTGTGTGCGTGGGTGGCAACTCTGCCCGCAACACCGATAACAGCCGTTGATTTTGTTGTTGCTGCTGGCTGGTGTTAAATTTCACAACTAAACTGAAAGAAGTTTTTGCTATTTCCCCGATCGCCAGACAAGCCACAGCACCATGGATACCACAGTACATTCGGCAGGAATTGCGGAGATCCACCATGTTCCCATGAGCGTGATCAAGCGGCCAATACCCTCCGTCCTGGACGAGCAGAAGGTGGAGTCACTAATGGAGACCATCAAGGTGAGTGTGGGCAAGGGCAAGGGTTAATGGTGCCGAATTGGAATGAGAATAAAAGATAAACATATGTATATAATGGTAACTTTCAAAAAGCAAAATACAGGATTTCTGATATCGATTTCCTTTTCCGATGACTTGCCTTTCTGTTTAAATGCTCTATCTCTATCTCTCTTTCTCCTTGGACACAGCACGAAGAAAGTGAGGCGGCGGATGTGCCACCCATCGATCTGCTGTGGATAACGGGCAGCGAGGGCGGCGACTATTACTTCAGCTTCGGCGGCTGCCACCGGTTCGAGGCCTACAAGCGGCTCCAGCGGGAGACCATCAAGGCCAAGCTGGTGCGCTCCACCCTGGGGGATCTCTACCACTACATGGGCTCCAGTGCGCCCAAGTACCTGGCATAAGCCTAATCTATGTTGTTTGTACAATCTTTTGTTTGTTTTCCTTATTTTTTGTTACCTTTACTTCAAGCTTATCCCTGAATTCTAAATATAAATGCCTTAAATATAAATGTAAGATCTAAGATTAAATACAAGTGCCTTAAAAACATAAATACCTTCTTTTGTATACAGATTAATGGATCTATTACTGCTTTGGTGGCTACTTACGGCTACGTTTCCACTCAACTTGTACTCTTCCACTTGCAATTCTTAAGAATAATTTACAAATTCTCTAAAAAATATTCGAAAATGCTATCCAGCAGGAGAAGGAGGAGGAGGAGCACATCGTTTACCACAGAAAGGGCGATCTCTCCCTGAGTATTCGCAGACCATATTTTTGCCAGTCGTGCTGCGATATCCACAGCTCCCGGGCGCTCTCCAGAACGGACATAATGGCCGCTCCTTTCCACGCTACCATGCCGGCATCCATGCCCTTGATAAAGACATTTACCTCAATGCCGCTGGGCAGCATCTGCTGGCTAATCCGATGCTCCAGCCAGGCCGGCAAGCCTGGCAGCTTGGCGCTGCTGCCCACCAGCAAAATGGAGTTGAACATCTTCCGTTTGGTGTCATAGTTGGACAGCCGGTTGATGGCTTGGATTATGGCCTGATCCAGGGGCAACACCTGACCCTGATTGTTGTGATAGGAGTCGCAGTTCTCGTTGTTGGGCTGTACAGCCGACGATTGTGCCTGTTGCTGCTGTGGCTGGGAGTTGCAGTTGCTTTCGTCTTGGTCCACGACGATTAGCTCCTCATCGTCGGCGGTTACGGGCAGCTGGGGCGGTCGCGGCAGCGGACCCAGAGCTGCCGGCAAGGTAGAGTCGCCACCCCGGACACCGTTCTTTCTGCCCGTCTCCTTAAGATACTCGGAATCGAAGCAGTCCTCGCAGTCGTACTGCTCCTGGGGCGCCTGCTGTGTGCACACGGCTCTCGTGCGGCCCGTTATGTTGAGCAGTTCGGTGTGGAAGAGAGCCAGGGGGGCCATGATGGCCTCGTCGCCCACTTGAAGCGTGTATTTCAGCCACTGGCCGTTCTGCTTGCGCAGCGTGAAGTGCTTCTCCTGTGCGCCGCAAACACTGGCATTTAAATGGCAGAACTTCTCCTTCAGCTCGTCCAGCAGATGGGCATCCACATAGCTGTCCTGGACATTGCACTCCCGATAGGGAAAGCCGCACTTGCGCAACAGCATGAGCAGTACCTGGCCGAGGTCCCCGCCGCCGTAATTAAGTCTCACCCTTGCGTCCATTTGCGAAATTCCATCCTCTATGCAGGCAATGGAGGTCTTCTGGGCACCGATGTCCACCACACAGCCGTAGCCGATACCAGCGCCATAGGTGGAGGCCACACTGTCCTGGACGAGAAAGCAGCACCGGAAGCCCAAACGCTGCAGCAGCAGGGTCACGAACTCGCGCAAATGTCGGCGAATATAGACATCGTTGACCACTAGGACGGCACAGTGCGTGCCCAGGTCGCGCAGCGGTATCTTCAGGCGTGTCTCCAAGGCGTACGCCCAGATGCGCTCCATATGTTGAAGATTAGCCTGTAAACGGTAAGGTTTTTATTTAAGGTGACACAACGTGGAGGGACTGGACACACACACACCTGTAGCGATCCACCCTTATCCTTGTGCACATTCAGTTCGCCCCTCTGCACGGGAAAGTGAATGTCGTAGTCGCGCGCCTCAAAGGCGCTTAGCCGCAAGATTTGGTCATCGAACAGGGCCAGCGCCTCACGATCCAGCCAGGGCTGCTCCTCGGGCTGTGGCGGCGGCACCTTCTCGGCCATGCTCCTCCGATTGAAGTGGGCCAGCTGCTGCGGCGGTGTGGCCACGCGCAGCCGGTTCTTTTCGTCCACGACGCAGTGCTGCAGGATGCGCGACACGGCCAGGCGTTGCTCCTCGAACCCAACTTGCAGCCGCGCGGGATTGATATTGTCCAGCGGTGGCAGCAGGGGATCGTGATGCGGCCAGTCGCCTTCTTGCTTCCGTCGCCGGTAGGCCACCGCATGGAGTATGGTCGTCGGATTGAGGTCGGCCGCCCGGCCAATGCGCAAATGCTGTGATCCCGGATGGATCACAATGATCTTGGGCGCCTCCAGGGGCTGTACCTGGCGCTGCTGCGCCGATGTGGTCGCCGTTGCCGGCTGCCGGCCGCTGCTGGTGCTGCTGGCGCGAGATCGTCTAAAAGATCGAGGCGACACCTGGGGGTTAGGTTAAAACGATCACTGCCTAAGACACCACTTACTGCATGGTTCGGCCCGGGTCCTGGTCCGTGGAGCAACAATTGAAGAGTTTATTTAAACTTTTGTTTCATTTATTCCTATCGAAGTGTGTACAAGCTTATCGATAGCGCAGTATGCTTTGGCCGGAAAAAGTCGATATATCGATGATTGAATTGTGTTTAATTAAAAATTCTTATTGGAAATAATTATTAAAATGGCAAAGCCATTTGCTTTGTTCGATAAATATTATATGGAAAATAACCTAGAAAAATATTTATATATATAAACTTCCCATCGATGTTTTCGAAACTATTGAATCGATTCATCGATTGTGTCGTCGACGTTTCTTCCAGCTCTACACTGAGTTTTCCAGAGCAACTGACAGAGCATGCAACGTGATTAATTAATTTGCGAGCCCAGAAAGAAGACCGGAAAGAAAAGCGAGCGCCAAGGAGAGCAACCAGGAGCCAGGAGCACACGCCGCAGCAGTCGCCAGCGGAGATATCCACAGCCAGAGAGCTAGCGAGGAGATAGAGCAGCCATGCCACGCGGAAAGTTCGTCAACCACAAGGGCCGTAGTCGCCACTTCACGTCGCCCGAGGAGCTGCAGCAGGAGTCCGAGGAGGAGAGCGATCAGTCGGGCAGCGGCAGTGGCAGTGACAGCGATGCGGAGGACGCCAAGGCTGACAAGGCCAGCGGCTCTGCAGCGAAGCCAAAGCCATCGGCCGCCCGGAAACCCGCTGCTGCCAGTCGCCAAGCGGCGCACCGACAGAAGCAGCGGGCAGCCGGTGGTGCCGGTGGCTCCTCAGAGTCCGAATCGGAGGAAGAATCCGAGGATGACTCCGAGGCGGAGGCACGCGACGCCAAGAAGGGCGTGGCCTCGCTGATCGAGATCGAGAATCCCAATCGGGTGACCAAGAAGGCAACACAGAAACTTTCGGCCATCAAACTGGACGACGGACCAGCCGGTGGCGGTGGCGCAGCCAAGCCAGAGCTGTCGCGCCGCGAACGCGAACAGATTGAGAAGCAGAAGGCCCGCCAGCGATATGAAAAGCTCCATGCTGCGGGCAAGACGACCGAGGCGAAGGCGGATCTGGCCCGTCTCGCTCTCATTCGGCAGCAGCGCGAGGAGGCGGCCGCCAAGCGGGAGGCGGAGAAGAAGGCCGCCGAAGCTGTCGGCAAGAAACCAGGAGCCAAGTAAACACCGCCGGCAAAGAATGCGAATGCTCATGCTCTCCAATCAATCCCTAACCCAATTCTAATCCCACACCCAACCGAACAGAACCGATGAAGCAATGGCAACCACTGGGGCTAATGGCAATTAGATAAGTAAATTAACCAAGTACAGTAGCACGATTCGATCCACGATCTGTGCCGATTCAAAATTTCATCAAGTTTTCTATGCCTGTCTTTTTTGTAATTGCGAATTATACAAAACAAAACAAAAATAAACCACGATGTATACAACACGATGGCTCCAGCCACTGATAACCTGTCGAGGGGCGGTAGCGGGATCGAGGCGTAATCCGTACCTATGTACTACACATGACAATCTTCAAGAGAGCAAAGCCTCTAAGCGCTGAAATTGCTGCGCTTTGACAATCCGGTTTATGGGTAAATAATGCCGGAAAGTAATATTTATTTAGAGAAACATTCAAGAAAATATCCAAATACGAACGTAAGTTCCCCGGAAACCATTCAAAGAAACACTTTTCATTTTCAAATCTTCACAAAATGTAATTTGTTAGCTAACTACCGGACTAAACTAGGAATATAGTATTTTAAAAAAACTCGTTATATTATATTATAACATATAATAGTTGCTACACCACGCCCCAGACCTCCTCGAAGGCGGAGCAGAGTTTGGAGCACGCTATGGCAGCCGACAGCGGGTAATTGCTGATCGAGAACAGCTCCTCCGTGTAGTCCGTCTTGAGCACGCCGTGGGCAAAGGCACCGATGACCATAACAACGGGCACATCGTAGCTGGCGCTGCCCTCCTCACCGTGCGGCACCAGTTCCCGGCAGTTGGAAACAAGCTTGCCGGAGAAGCTCATGGCGTACTTCTTGCAGCCAACGGGTAGGTGATCCGTAATGGGATTCTTGATCACGCTCATCAGTCGGCGCGACGAATCGTTTGCCCGGATCTGGAACTTGTGCAGTAGCTGGACCATTAGGCCAGCGAAACGCTTGAAGGTGCGCGGTATGCGCGTCTGTGGATTGATCTCGATCAGCACGTTGTGCTCCGTGCGGATGAACACCTGCAGCAGGCCGGCGCGGTTCAGCGGAGAGTCGAACAGCATTAGGAGGCACTGGTGGGTGATGTCCGGACGGCAGGTGCCCGGATCCCGCTGGTTTTTTCGCATAATACCCGCGTGGTCGTCGCAGTTCAGCAGCTCGAATTGATTGTGCACCTGAAAGGGATTAAGACGGTCTTAGCCATTCTCTGGACAGAAGTAGGAGTCTCTCCTACCTTCACAGTCTCCAGCTGAGCACCTTCCAAGACGATGATCAGACGCTTCTCGCTAGCGTTCAAGTGCAGCACCTTGAACTGTTTCTTATCCAGGTCGAACTCTGGGTCATCCGCCTTGCGGCCCACGAACTTGCGTTTCCGATTGATTGCCTTTCCTTGGCCTCCCATGCTGGTTGTCTAGGATTGGATATAAGTTCCAAATTCCTGAAATCCAAAAACAATACGAGCACGCGGCTGGCTTTATGGATGGGAAAAATATATTAATATGTATGCAAATATATCGTTGAAACTATCAATACGATCTATCGATATATGTATGTGAAAATTAAGGTCAGACTGGTTAGACTTTAGATTTTCATTATTTTTTATATTATTTATAAATTAAAAAATTAAGTAATAACAAAAAATATTAAACTATAATAATATAAAAAACATGAAATTAAAGAAACGCCTTTGGGAGGGATCGAACCTCTTACTGACATCGCTAATTCAAGTGGCGTTACTCACTCATACATAGGCAATTTTGGATTGCGATTCCGATAGTGCCGTCAACTGGTACACACATACAAACTGCACAAAACCCACTAACACATATGTATGTTGCATTGTGTATTTCAAACTGCGGCTGCTAGGTGGCGTTTTAGTTCTAACGGCCGTTTCAAACTACCTTTTAAAATACGTTTTAACACGTGAAGGTGTCTTTTTCGACCAAATAAACACCTATATATTCTTGATCAGACTTAAGAGGAGAATCGATCAAGCCATGTTTTGAAACTATAAATGGCAAATTGCAAATTTAATATATCATATATTGGGAAAAAATACACCAATTTCAAATCGGAAAGCATTGTTGGGCTTCCTTCTGTTTTCTTAGCAATGTTCTAAAAAAGAAAAAATTTTCGGAATTTTTCTTAAGTTTTTAAATATAAAAAAAAAAATGTTCGACTTAAATTTGGTTTGCACGTTTTTTAAGGGACAAAAAATCAACACATTAATGCTTTCAGAATTTAATTTCGTTTATTTTTGGCCAAAATATGATTTTTCAAATTTGCAATTTGCCATTTATAATTTCAAAACCTAGCTAGATCGATTCTCCCACTAATTCTGATCAACAATATATAAGGTTTATAGTGGCAAAAATTACTCCTTCCTGTCTTAAAACATAATTTAAAAGATGGTTTGAGAGGGTCGTCAGACCGAAAAAGCCACCTAGCGGCCATAGTTTGAACTACGGCTTGTGGGCGAGGGGTGAAAGAGAGAGAGAGTTAATCAGTTAATCAAAGCATCAGTGCTGTCAGAGCTATGTAGCTTTTGCTAAATCTAGCCACTTTTAGCGGAAAATAGCTATTTTGTAGTAAAACCTATTATTTTTGCAAAGAAAACCAAATGCTAGCTATATTATTTTATAGCTATATTATCATACATTGGAGTTGTTTACTCACTCACACATATGCCATTTTGGATTGTGATTGCTATAGTGCCGACAACTGGTACACACATGCAAACAGCACAAAACCCACTAACCATATGTTGCATTTTGTATTTCAAACTGCGGCGCCTAGGTGACGTTTTAGTTCTAACGGCCGTTTCAAACTACCTTTTAAAATACGTTTTAACACGTGAAGGTGTCTTTTTCGACCAAATAAACCACATATATTCTTGATCAGAATTAAGAGGAGAATCGATCAAGCCATGTTTTAAAACTATAAATGGCAAATTGCAAATTTAATCTATCATAACTTGGCCAAAAATAAATTCATTTCAATTCGGAAAGCATTGCTGTGTTTATTTGTGTTTTTTAAGTCATGTTAAGGACAGCAATAATTTTGTGGAATTTTTTCAAAAATGTAAAAAAACTTTGCAACTCGAGGGAAAAGAGCTGAATGGATTGGTTTGTCCTATCAATTATCTATTAAATTAGCCATTTTGTAGTAAGAAAATAAGTTCCGTTAAAATTTTAATTTTATTTAAAACCAAAACATAAAAAATAAAACTTCTTTAAATATACAAATTGTAGGTTATAAACGGATTCATCCAGCGATATTGAAGCTTCAACCTTTAGCACTTGGCTCATCCTTCCAGGGTGTAACTATTAAAATATTTGTACTTCAAAAATCCTTTTTTTTTTATATTATTTTCTTCAAATTTGTATTTATTTTTTCTATTTTATTTCCCCCCTTAAATTTCTCCAAAAAATATATACAAAATCTAAAAGTAGAAAGCCGCCGTCATGAAAATATGAACATTTAAAGTGTCTCTTTATTTTTCGCTGTTTTTTGTAGGTCAGATATATGTTTACATACATATATACCAAATAATTATATACAGGCATATATAAATTTGCCCAACCTGGTGTGTTGTTGTCTTTATTGTTTTAATAATCTTTAAAAAAAAAGACTTCATTTTTGGCAGAGATGACAAATATAGGAAATGGTATAACCCCGATGCAGTGGACACTTATAAAAAGGATTCGACCTTTTTGGCTGTTGATCTAGGGAGCTAGGATTCTACAACTAGATGCAATGCAAGGATATATATAAATCTTAAAGGATAATGGATGATGTTATGGGTTAATTACGTCCTCCAAACATGCTGTTGTAGTGCGGGGCATGTGGCTGCTGCTGGTTTAGGAAGTTCTGAGGTATCTGGTTATACGGCGGCTGGGGTGATCCATTGTTGGCCCAGGGATTGATCTGACCTCCGCCCATCCCCCCTCCACCGTAGGGAGCCGCACCTGCTCCCATGGCCGCCGGATAATTATTGCCAGCATATGGATGATAGCCGGCAGGACCGCCACCACCGTAAGGATACTGATGAATGGGATCAGGTCCACTGGTCATATTTGACATGAGTTGTCGTGGTTGCTGCTGCTGTGAAGCCGGAATACCGGGATATCCCGGACTCTGATAGGGACCCGCCGATCGATTTCGATTAGGATTCGGTGGGTTGGACATAGGTGCTTGCTGCTGTTGCTGCTGCTGCATGAAGTTGTTGCCACGAATGCCAGCAGAACCGCTTAACCCAGGGCCCCCCACTCCGCCGCCCTTACCTAGAGTACCCATTAGATCGGCTATGATGCTTTCGGTGTCCTTTATGGAGAGCTTAGGCGAAGGTACTGCCGGCTTGAAGGTTAGGGCATTGGGTGACGATTCCACAGGTATGACGGGCGGCGTGTTCTTCTTGCCAGCACCACCGGCGCCGCCATTCGAATCGCATGCCTTCATTACCAGATCATCAAAGTTGTAATCATCATCCTCGTCGTCGTCGTCATCGTCGATAAGAAAACCTGGCGAGTTCCTCATGTGGCGCTGCTTATTGATGGGCAGATTGTTAAGGTCTCGTTCCGCGCTGCGACGGCGTGAGGTCAGCTTAGAGAGGGTTTCAATTGAAGGGATGTCGCTGCCTCCGATGTTGGCCTTTGAGGAAGCCGAGGCCTGGCCGCCCGTCACCGTGGCTATGGCCGTTTTCTCATTGGGTTTCGACAACATACCACCTATGCTGCTGTTACTGCTGCTGCCGCTGCCGACTGTCGATTTCTTAACCACGCGCGACAAGAAGTCACTGCAAGACTCTCCATCCGCACTCAGCTCCGCCAGGTTCACATATTTGCGCAGACGCTGAACGCGCGCCGGCTCCATTACCTCCAGCTTACGCAGATGCCCAATGAGATGAACCTGCTCCTCGCTCGACAGAAACTTAAAGTTCTGCAGAAGAGTCTGCAAATCGGAATCAGTCAGCGACTCCATGGCATTGCTGCCACCGACGCGGCCAACGCTGGCTGGTTCATTGGCTTTGCCAGAAGCTGCTCCTCCAGGGCCAGAAGCCGCATCCATCGACTCCTTGTGCAGTTGGTTCTCCACCTCCTTCATTAACTCGTCCAGATCAATGTCAATGTTCTCGGCCTCGGGACCAACTTCCGAGTCCTTCAAGCCCAGCATTGTGCAGACCTCGGGAAAGCTAAGGCTACTATTTATGTCACTCTGTCGCCGCTGGTGATCCGTTTTCACCATCAAAGTGAACAGATGGAGGAGCTTGGTCATATCCTCGGTGCTAACATCGTAGTAGCCCTTGAGGACCAGGGCATTGGCCAGCTTGGGGGCCACCAGGTTCCGTTCAAAGGGCAGCTGTATGGGCAACGGAGCAGCATTCGCCTTGTGCTGGCCTTCGGAGGGTTCGTTCATACCTAGAATCGTCCAGATCGTGCACGGATTGGACGCGGAAGGGAAGGGACACAAAAGAAAAATCAGTTAGGATTTGACATCACATAAGGCATCTGAATTGTAGATTGTATTTTCTTTTTTTTTTTTGTTTTGTTTGTGTGTCGCGGCCGTAACTATGCAAATTACATTTATACTTATGGATGTGGTGTGGACTCGATGGCGACTGGACAGACAGCTCACGGTTCGTCGTTGGCACACATTGTTCACACACCCGCCAAAAACAGGGGAAAACTGACCAAGAACGGGGTAACTCGAACTCAAACTCGAACTCGAAAGAGTATAAACTGGCAGAGAGTTGGCTCTGCTTCTATAACTTCGAAATGACCGATTTCTTAAGATAAAACCCCGATAAATCACGAAATTCTTATGATTCGATATTCCACTTTGAAAACATAATATGGAAAATTATAACTAAGTAGCTTAAATTGGGTTATTTATTAATTATTGAATAGAGCATAAGCCCAATGCTCCCTTAACTAATAACGCGCTCCACGAGGATATGAATTTAAGTTTTAATTTTAATACCGAACTTAACATACATATCACATTTATTAAGATATGTTAGAATATGTTGAGATATTTCCAAGTTATGGAATAAATTTAAATTTTCTACCCGCCTTAATGCCATTGAACAACCGCAATATTTATACTTTAGTTAAGTACTTTTAAGCGGTTGTTGTTAGTAGCCTAGAATAAAAAAACAACAGCTTATTTAGTTTATTTTTATGTTCAAAATACGAATTTTCAATCTAATTTTATTTATTTAACGCGAAAAAAACGAAGAAAAGAACTCATGTTCGCAATGAGAGCCGCGACGCTTGACACGAAACCTCAATTTTTAATAGATTTTTATTTATTTATTTTTTTTGTATATCCCTTCAACTGGATATTTCGGTTTTTTTTGTGACACTCATACTTACCTCATGTTTTACTTAAAAAAAAAAAACAAACAAACACGAAAACAAAAGAGATAGACTTACCTCGCGAGGTGACCTGAAATATGATAGCCGCTATGTTGGTGATCACCTTCTTGACAACGCGCACCTTCTGCGGATCGTCGAGCACCTCAGCGATGAGTATGCCCTTCAGCTTCTCCTTGGTGGTCTCCAGGAAGACACAATTGTCATCGTTCAGTAACAAATCATCGGCGGCATTCGGCTGCACCATCTCCATGGCCAGGGCCTTGCTAAGCAGATTAGTTGCCTTGGGGCCGAGGCTACCCAAGTGCTCCTCCACGGCGGACAGCATGCGCAACACACTGACCACTGTTAGGGGTCCCTCCTCCACTGACTCGGGTGCATCGTCCTTGCTATTACCCTTGCTATTGGTGGCTGAAGCTGCCGGCGAAATGGAACGGATCTTGGGCAAACCTTGACTGTATTCGGGATATACGCGCGAATCCATTACGCGGAAGGTTTCGACACGATCGTAACGACTGGGACGGACGTAAGACTCGGTGCGATAGAATTCGCTGGAGCGTTCCCTCTCTATGCTGCGCGAGTGCCTTCCGTAATCACGGGAGTGGGTGGAGGCATCACGCTCCCTGCTGGAAGGACGGCCGACATCATAGCGATCACGCCGCTGCTGGCGGTGATAGTAGCTGGGCGTGCGGGATCGACGGGATCGAGCGTCACGCGAATTCGAACGGGAGCGTGAGCCTCGCCGGAAATTGCGGCGAGACGAGCGGCTGCGGGAACGACGCACCGGACGGCGTCCCACAGCTCGCTTCGGCGATATCGAGCGCGAGCGAGAGCGCCGATAGGAATCGGGACGATTGCGTCCCGGTGGATCGTTGTCATCATCGCTGATATCAATCACTGTAACGCCACCGCCACCGCCTCCGGCAGCACTCGAGGGCCTATTATTGTTGCGGAAATTCGCCTTGCGTCGGATGGTTGCTTTTTCCTGAACGCTCGGCTCACGCGATCTGGACACCCGGATCTTGTAGGTTTCCATTAGCTCCTTGGTCTTCTCCTCGTCCTCATCGCCCAGCTTAAACTTCTCCTTAAGGTCCTTCTGGATCTTGTTCACCGCTATATTAAAGAGCTCGATGCGACGATCCTTCCAATAGCTGATCCACTCGGGCTTATAGTCATAGAGATTGGGATCACACTTCTTCTCCTCCTGCAGCTGCTTGTAGCGCCGATTCCAGAACCGCTTCCACTCATCAGGGTAATCCGGATGCTTCTCCGGATTGGTCTCGTAGGTGTCCGTCTCGTCTCGCAATTGCTTGAGCTGTATCTCCAACATGCAGCGGAACTTCTCCCACTTGTAGCGCTCTTGGGCGATATGCGAGGCCTGAATGGACAGCTCCTTGGGCGTGGGCAGTGAATGTATCTTGGGGCCAGTACCCGGCGCCGGCGGCGACCGATTGGCGCCGCGACCATTGGCCGACTGATCTTCAGTCAAGTTCTTTTTGCGCTGCGGCTTCTTGCCGGAGTCATGGATCATTGTCGATGCCCCAAAACTCTCGTCATCACTGGAGATGGCATCCAGAGCGATGGTATTACTATCCGTATTAACAATACGCTTCAAGTCCGCCTCGGTCATCTTCAGGTTGATCTTAATGCCCTCGTCCAGCTTAAGGTCCTGGAGCACATGCTGCGCCTCTGCCACGAAATCCGGGCCGGCGCACTCGTCGAAATGAAAGTAATCCTTCACTTGACTGCAGATCTTGGCGCGAAAGCGACGGAACTCCTCACCGGCTGCGGTCCGCAATTGACGCGAGCGCCCAAAGTGATTCTCAATTAATTGGACAAGTTTGCTGGTGGCCTGGACCAGTAAAGGGGCGCTGTTCGGCGTGCGCTTGAGCTTCTGGAGCACCTCGTAGGCCTTCTGGAAGTGTGTCTGTAGGTATTTGGCGCGATGCGCCTGCGATGTCCAATGCACGAAGATGGAGCGACTGTCGTTGCAAGTCTGGCATAGCACACAGTAGTAATCGGGGCGCGGCCCGCCGGCTTCATGCAACTCAACGGTGTACTCCGTGCCCAGCAGCGGGGCGCTGTTGTAATTGTCGATCTGCTTGAGGACGGTGGCCGGCCGCGGGGACTCTTCGTCCTCCTCAAAGCCCGGCGGCAACGGCTCGCCTGGCAGAAAATTCATCGCGGAATGTGCAATTCCTTACAATATCTGCGGGAGGGAACCACAAGAGAAGCCAGTGAGGATTTCCCCCTGAAAAATCAGTACTAACCTTTTTGCGTTTTTCTTCTCTGCCCCACGGTTCGTCCGTCCTATTTCCCCACTCCGTTACGCTTCGTGTTCGATTTTCTTTTACACGTAGCTATGCGTTCCCTGCGCTTATGGATCTTTTCGTTTCACTTGTTTTTCAGTTCACAAACACTTAAAATTGGTCGGCTTTCGCCGTTTTTTTGTGGCTTTACTTACTTCGTTCCTTTATTTTTCCTCTTTCGATAATTCTAAAATGACGTCTGGTAGAGATATAACACAAATCGATGCTTATTGCTGCGGCGGTATCGATATATATCTGGGTTTCCATTGAAACCACTCGCATTTGGTATTTTTTTATGATGGCTTTATGAAGATGATTAAAGTTAAAATAAATAATTTAAAAATAAAAACAGCATTCATTTTAAAATCAAGTTTTGTACCTTAATAAATCTGCATGCGGAATTTAGAATTTAAAGGAAGGACCTTCAATATTCTGTATATCAAATTTAAAAAAAAATATATATGCAAAACTGTTTTAATATTTCATTAATTAATAATGTTTTAAGTGTCGAACGAGAATTTAGAATTTAAAGGCTTTAAAAAACATTAAATATCAAAGTTAAAAAATAGTAATAAAATATGAAAATTGGTTTTAATATTTTATTAATAAGTAATGTTATAGATGGCGAATCAGAATTTGAAATTTAAAAGCCCTTAAAAAAACTGTATATATTCTGTATATTAATATAATATAATATAATATAATATAATATAATATAATATAATATAATATATTATATTATACATTAATTAATAATGTTTTAAATATCGAACGAGAAAATGTAGAATTTAAAGGCCTTAAAAAGAACTTGAAATATCAAAGTTGAAAAATAGTAATAAAATATGCAATCTTGTTTTAATATTTTATTAATTAGTAATGTTTTAGATGGAGAATTAGAATATAGAATTTAAAAACCCCTAAATATTCTGTATATCAAAGTTGAAGAATAATATTAAAATATGCAAAACTGTTTTAATATTTTATTAATAAATAATGGTTTAAATTTCGAACAAGAATTTAGAATTTAAAGGCCTTAAAAAGAACATTAAATATCGAAGTTGAAAAATAGTAATAAAATATGCAAATTGGTTTTAACATTTATTAATTAATAATGTTTTAAATGGCGAATCAGTATTTAGAATTTAAAAGCCCTTAAAGAAACCTTTAAATCTTTTGTATATCAAATTTGAAAAAAAAAAAATAATATACAAATCAGTTTTAATATTTTATTAATCGCAGAATTATATTAAATTTTGACAACCACTGCCTATTTTTCCATATATTTCGCATTGATTTCCCCAGATATTGTTAAAAATAAAAGCGTTATTTTCAAATAAGAAAAAACGGTCATATCTTTGAGTAGATAAACCAAAATATAAAAAACATTATTATTTTAAATAGTGTAAAAAAAAAACCTGATAAGGGGAACTTGCAGCATTAAGCTGTCTTCAGCGGAGCCCATCCTTCCAAAACTATGACTGCAATCGTGCAATCAATTTAAATAGTAATAGTAATAGTTCATAGTTCTTCAGATTTAATGGTTAATTTACCGTCTGGCTTCTTCCATATATTTGCAACATTCGAACGGATAATATACATATTGATGTAAGTACAAGTGGTGTATAAAAGTTCGATGAGCAAAATTGACAAGAATTGTGTGTGTGGCAGTAAAGAGTTGTTCTTGTTCATTTCGTTAGCTTATATTCTTGTTGTGATATATGGTATGTATATATATATATAATTTAAATATTGAAACAATTGTAGGTGTGGTGTTTTCATTTAATTATTGTTTGCTTTGTTTTGTTTTTCGTCTTTTGTTTTATGTCTCCTTTAATACAGTAGTTGTTACATTGTAAAGTTGCTCTATAGGCTAAAACTGGAAGGAATGATTGCAGTTAATTGTTGGACACAATGTTTACAAACTTAATAAATAGGGGACTTTAAAATTAGAGGTGGAATCGTAGGGGTAGAGAGTGAGTGCAATAAAATAGTCAACAATATATAAATAAGGCTTTATAATAATTAACTAACAGAGACAAGTGAGTAGTATTACTGGTTATCAAGAGAGCAGGGGGGGAGGGTGTGAGATGTTGCGGGAAATGGGGGAAAAAAATTCTGCACTTAGGATCTAAACATACACTAAACGTAATTTTGGTAGTTTGGTCTTAAACTACTTAGTTGATCATTTTTCCTTCTTTTTTCTTGTTTACTATTCTTTGTTGCCTATCATTAGTAAATACACATACATACACACACGCTTAAACGCTACAATGCTACTTAATCATTATTAATAATGATGTCTGGTTAAAAATATGGGGAAACAAGATACAAAACATATAACTAAAGCGAAGGGAAGAAGATTAAATCAATAAATAATAAGGAGTAATGTGGGACTTCCAACGGGAGAGGCCGGAAATTAAAGCTTTGTATGTTTGACAGTATCCGTCCAATAGTTCTGTATTGTCATCGCCTCCAGCGAGTTCAAGAACGAGTCGTTGTCCAGGCTGTACATCTCATCCGAGTTGTCCTGCAAAATGGAAAGGTAAAATTAAATCAAGTTCGTCGAACTAAAAACAATTACTAAAACATTGGCCGACGAATCCTTACACTCACCCGCATGGTGCTGTCATCGATGTAGACACTCGAGTCCGGTTCGCTAAGCGCCTGCGGTTTGTTTACATATCGTCGCCGGTACAGAACGATGCCAATGGTGCCCACTGTACAGCAGACGCCAAAGACAGTAAAGCAAATTGCCGAAATAGCGCCCGCATCCAAGAAATATGTTCGCTGAAGAAGAAAGATATAGAATTATTTAATATTGCCTAAAGTTATAAATCTTAGCTCTTTGCAAAAAAGGCTGTTAAAGTCAGTTTCGTCATATATATAAGATATATACGAAATAGACACCCACCTGTATGGCCAGCGCCTCGGATGAGATATTGCCCTCGTCGCCAGCGGCAGCGGTTGCATCATAGAGTCCAGCTCCATCCCCCGAAACGCTGGGCGCCGCGGAGGCTGACCTGGCTAGCAGGCTCTTTGTGTCGCTGGAGAAGTTAATATAGCGATTTATATGCTTGTACTCGGCCGACAGGACCTTGGATTTGCGTGACCTATGCTCGCTCTCTGCCCGCCGCAGCTCGTCCTCTTTATTGGCATTTTCCAGTGTGAAAGGTGCCTTCTCGCCATCCGCATTGGCTCCGGCCAGCAGCTCATCGGAGAGCCACTCCGTGTTGATTTTCGGCGTGGACGGAGTGGCTGCTGCCGATCCCAATGGCGTCGACGTGGATGGAGTAGCAGTTGCAGCAGCAGGAGCAGCCGCTGAGCCTGTGTTGCTTTTGGCAGGCGGCAATGTTCGTGATGCTGCTGTTGTTGGAGATGTGGCTACCGCCGGTGCTGCTGCCGCCTTTGCCGTGGTTGTTCTCGCAGCTGGAGGATTGATGTTGCTAATTGTGACTGGTTTTGTGGTGTTGCTGCTGCTGCCATTTGTACTGGTGAATGGAAGAGATGCAGTGTTTTAGTATTACGTTTTTTTTTATAGTCAAATGTAAAACAAATAAAGTTAATAAAATAGATAAATTTGCGTTTAAAGCTAAGCTAGTTGTCATATTTCAGAATCTTCCTTTTAATAAAAAGTGTTACGAATAAATGTGATAAATGAGCTAAAGTTTATTACTCATAAAATGATTATTTAAATTCTCTCCGAATTTGTTTCTCAATAAATATTTAATTTTCTTAGCCAGTAATGTGTTTTTGGTAAAAGTCCATTGACTTACCTAGTGCTACTGCTAAAATTCGTAAAGTTGTTTAGCTGCTCGGAGGTAAAGTCCGCCGATCGCTTGAATTCGAACTGAGCCAGCTTCTCGTTTACTGCAGCTTCCTCGGCATCCACATCCGCATCCGCATCCGTATTCGGATCGGCCTCCGCATCCGGTTTCTGATTCTGTTCCGGACCCTGCTCCTGATAATTTAACAGCATTCGATCCTCCTGCTCCGCCGCCTCCTCCTCCTCCTCCTCATCGTCATACTGGGACATTGTCACATCACCCAATTCGGACAGCTCCTGTGCCCGGGTAACACTGGGCGTAACCGGTCGATTGGTGGTGGGTCGGTGGGTCAGATCCATAATGTTGCTCTGTGTGGCTGCTGCCCACGTCTGGCTTACGGTCGTCTGATAGAGCTTGGTGGTGCGCACGGGCTGGGGACTGGAGACCAAGGATTCGCCTTCCTGGCTGGGATATGTATGAACATGGCGGCACTGCAAGCCAACTGTTGGTGACGGAGAGAACATGATTACTGGGCTAGTTACATGGCGGGAGGGCTTACCACTCAGGACTAGGGTTATCCAGAACCAATGTGACCACCAGTAGAAAGTCATGATGCGTCCCGTTCTGTGATCTTGCGACGACTGCTCCCAATGCTGTAAGCCAGGAATGAAACGAAAGGCAGAGAAAGAGCACATAAATGTATATTTAGTAAGTTAAGGATGAGTCAGAGCCAGAGTGATCGGTGGAAACAATTGGTAGGTAATATGTGTCGCGATGTCGGCCCGAGGGGATGAGGTCATCGAAATCGCGTTTTGCGTTTGTTCGAAATTCGCTTTACATTCTGAGAAGCTCGGAAACGGGTTTGCCGGCGCCCATCCCCGGTGGAGGAGGAGTTGCCATTTTTGGGCATTTCTGGGTGCCCCATACTTGTCCACCCCTCCCTCCTTAGGCCCCAACGAAGGTCGACAACATGATACAACTCGAGCCATAAACAAAGGCCTTCTTTATCAGACGCATCTGCCTTTAATAAATACACTAAGCTAACTTAATAAAACTTTTCAAACACTTTTCACTATTAACACTAAAATTTCTCGATAATTTGTTGAACACCGATTATTATATTAAGCGATCGACCCAGCTCTAGGAAAAAACTCCTTGACATTTGATAAATTCAGTAGCAAATGCTAGGAAGTCGGAAAAATAATATTCAGTAATTCCTTAAAAAGAAAAATGAGTACGTTAAGGGATATGGAAAACTTGTGGTTTTTAGATGATGATAATATAACAGAGGATGATGACGAGGAGGATTACCGCATAACGCTGGCCAAGTAAGTTAAGGGATATATCCATATTTTATATACATATATCCACATATTTACATATATATATATCTACATGTGCATAAGTATAACAAATAACTCAACTACAAATAAAATAAGGCTTTTTACCTCGAAAAAATGTAAGAGATTTTTAAAGTTTATAATATAATAAATATAAAATAATAATCATATCCTAAATTAGATAAAATGTCTTTATTAATAAATAAAATATTGTATCAATATTAATGCCTTTTTTTAATATGAATTTTAATCCGATTTTTCTGGCAAGCAAATTTAAAACTTCATTTCTTGTAACATTCTAACAATTCCACATCGTAGGCTCTTTGAAGAAGTGGGAGTTGAAGATGATGACGATTATGATGATGATGAAGAAGTAGACGAAGACTTGAAACAAGAACTGGAAGATCTCGCATCCGGGTAACCATTTTTGTTTCGATCAGAATTAAACATATTCTTAAATTATATATTAATAATTCGTAGGGGAATTATTTTAAAGTCCAAATTAAAAAACGTAAAAAATAAAAATAAACAAGAAAAGGAAAAAAAAGAGAAGGAAAAGGCCAAGGAGGCCGCAGGTGTTGATGATGATTCATGGATTACTTTATTTCCCTGTCCCATGTCTGAAGGAGATTGTGACTCTGTGGGCGATACGAACAATGGGGCCTTGAACCCATCAAAACCAATAAAGGTGAGAAAGGACGATGTGAATGCCCTTGAGGAATGGATCGTACAAGAAGGTATAAACGAGCCCCTGAGTGATATACCCGAATACAATCTGCTCCTGGATTTGGCTGCAGATTATGAGAAAAACTATGATATTCTATTGAAGCTGCTGACGCCCTCAAGTACGTTTGAGAATGGGGAAGATAAGGAAAACGTAAGTCAAGTACCACCAACGCCTCCGAATGAAGAACTCGAGGGGGAACATGAGCAACAGGAGGAGGAACCCGTGGAACCAGGGGAGCCGCAAGAAGTTGAGGAAGGTGTGGACCTAGACGAACTATTCGAATTTTGGAAGCCGGAGGACCCAGAGGAAACTGAGGTACCAGAGGAATTTGAGATAGCTATTCAGACCCCAATGCAGGCGCCTCTCGGTGAAATTAGAATCGATAATGAGAGACCCAGAACTTTGTTGGAACTCATGAATATCCTGACTCCAACCAGCAGCCCCTTAAAGGAAGCCAATAGGCCGGTCGAACCTCCTAAATCGCCCTGGTTAGTAGTACCTAAATCGCCTGCGGTACCTAAATCGCCTGCGGTACCTCAATCGCCTCGGGTAGTGGTACCTAAAACCCCTGGGCTACCTCAATCAACCTGGGTAGTAGTACCTCAAGCACCTGGGGTACCTCAAGCACCTGGAGTACTTCAACCGCCTCGGTTAGTAGTACCTCAATCACCTGGAGTACCTCCATCACCTCGGGTGCCTCAATCGCCTCGGGTAGTGGTACCAAAACCGCCTGGAGCATTTCAATCGCGCTGGCCAGTTGTACCTCAATCGCCCCAGTTGGTAGTAGGTAAGGCGCCTGGGGTACCTCAATCGCCCCTGGTAGTAGTACCTCCTTCTCCCGCTGGAAAGCCAGCAGCGCCAGCAATGCCAAGGACGCCAGCAACGTCAAGGATGCCAAAATCGCCAAAAAAGCCAGCAACGTCAAAGACACCAAGAAAACCAGTAACGCCAAAGACGCCGAAAACTCCACAAGCTCCAAAGGAAGCAGAGATACCACAACAAAGCACCTCCAAGAAGGCGTCTGCTGGAGGGATCAAAATCGATGATGAGCGTCCCAGCACTTCGAAGGAAGCCGTAAAGACCCTGACCCTGAATTCTAGCCAAGGCGCGAAGGGAGGAACCTTGTTCGGTCAGAACCTCAAAAAGATGGAACCGGCAATGCCTCAGCTATTCTCTCAGGCAGACTGTCTTCAGTTTTCTAGGCTCCAATTGGCTGAGGATGCGGTTCTCCCATTGCCGAAACCAATACCACCTCCCCCGGTAACTGAGGGTGACGATAAAATGGAAGAGTGGCTTCAGCTTGCTAGCAACACCATTGCCAGACAGATGCTATATGTTGAGTCAAATTATAAAAAGAATGCACCTGCCGGAGTGCGTTTGATTAAGCCGTCCCTCTTGGATTCACCGAAATTTGCCCTTTTTGACGAAGATGTTCTAGGCTACTCGAAGCAACTGGTTAGGGTATTGTCCGATAAGTGGCATCAACAATTTGGCCCTGAATCGATGAATAATTTACGCCGAACCGTACCCATTCCAGCCCTGTCCACTGACTTGAGTCTCTTCAGTCGTGGAGGAATATGCGTCGAAATGAAGTACACAAATATCTATTGCTCCGTCCACATTAATTCTAAACTGAATCTTCGAATTGCGGCCCGTTCCCTCGACCAGGCCGTCTACAAGCACCACATCGATGTGATCCAGCATTCGTTTGACACCATTCGCTTGACCTGGATCTGGTCCGATGGCAGTTTGATAATCATCAATGGACTTACCCAGACCGCCTTGGATGATACCTATAAAACGCTGGTGCCCAAATTGGTGGATTTAAATTTCAAGGGCGCCCCCATTCCCAAGATGAACTATATGCGCCTAGTTTCCCATACACACTTTCCCTGGACCATTGATTTGCGTAAATTCAGCCAGGCCGATGCCCTGTCTGGACCACTATTTTCTGAACGCTATGTGTACTATGTGGCCAAGGATCTGCCCGGCGTAGTTGCAAGGATTCACGAAACGGGTGATGTGCAAGTGTTTGCCTTGGGCACGCCTCGTGCCGACATAATTCTGACCAGACTATATACCATTACGTTCAAATATCGTGTGGATGATAGTATCTTTTAAAGGATACAATAATAAATGTCAATTACATTTTAAGCTTTGGGTTTTATTATTTTTTTTTAAAGCGAAATAATTTCAAATTACAGAATTAAACAAGAAATATGTATATGCAGCTTATTACGCATACATTTGTTGACATCACAGACGTTAAAGGTCGCAAAAACAATTTGGTTGCTTTATGGTAATTCGAGTGGCCATAAAGCAAAACATTGTGATTGTTTAAAACTTTAATGCCTGCCGGATTTGTTGGCAGCAAACAAAAAAAACGAATAAAATAAAACAAAGAGCGGAGAAGTTCTGCGAACCATAACGAATGACATCCATACTAGACTAGACGCGGCTTTAGATTCGCCTTCGGGGGCTGTAAAAAGCTGAGACTGAAAACCCAGCGGCGGGTTTACATAGGCGTCAGTTGGTAGAAGAAAAGAGAAGAAGAGCAGGTAACTTTGGGTTTGTTTCTTTGAAAACAAAAGAAAAGTGAAAACTTCAGAGGCACAAACAGCAGCACAATTTGATGCTTAACAGTCTACTGTTATTGTTATTCTTTATCGTTTAGGTAAAAGACAAGAAAATCATACGGATAGCAAGCTGTTTCCTAATAGAATAAATAAATAATTACTGAATGAATACAAATACCTTTCATTTAAATATTACAAGCCTCAAAATTGGCAATAGTTAAGGACAAACAATGATAGTTAATTGTTGCTGGCAGTGCCTTCAAAAACACACCCACACATTGGTTGTCCCTGTCCCTGTTTTCCCGGATTTCTCTTTCTTTTCTTTTCCCCACTGAGAGGCCTTTCTTTGATCCCCAGCCTCTGGCTCACTTATCTAACAAATAACTCCCATTCCTGTCTTTACTCGCACGGCATGCAAAATGCAAAACGAAAGTGAAGGCGGCTGGCTGGCTCCCCCCCCACAGAACACAAAGTGAAATTTTTTCGTTTTACATGCTCCCAGTATAGGGCGCAGAAAGTGTCTAGATCGGGGTCACTGCTGTCGCCGAAAACAATTGCCAGCCAAGTGTGAGTCTCATGTGTAATTGTTCAGGTGGCATTTTCATTTAATGCGGGTAGCAAATGGAAAAGCCTCCTCTCGTAAGCTGAGCATCGGATATAAAGTTTGTAAAACTGAATAAATTATTTGTATAATTTTCCAGTCATCAGTAGATATCATTTGAATATTAAATAAATTCCATAATTGATATTACACGGGATTGATTGACTTAATTGATATATTAAATGGAAAGCAATGATGGGTTGATGACTTCTCAATGCACAATAAACATAAATCGTGAGGTGTGGAGTATGAAAATTTGCATGTATAACTTTTATATTTAAAAATAATATAAAATAAATAGTAAAGATTACTTTTTGCAAGTGCTGAGAATAAAAATTTTTTAAGAGGTGTCAATAGCCTATCTTTTGCTTCCATAATTCGTTTAGGAAATGGTTGAAAATATTAATATATCGTACAAATATATAAAGTATAAAATATATAAATGTTATAAATTATATTGACATTTAAAGATTTTTTGAAAGTGGCTTAATTATTTTATCAAAATGTATAACATTTTCAATATCATTTTAAGCGCCATATTTTTGTAGATAAATCATATAAATAATTTATATAATGCATAAAATTTCTATATATATTATGATCAAAATTATTAATATTTTCTATTGGAATCATAGCCATCCTTTTTTAAAGCTTTTATTTTGGGAAGCTATCTTTTAAGCCCAACTTTTGCTTGGCCCTTGGTTTGGTAATAATAGAAAACGAAGCTAACTGCCAAACAATTGATGCTGACAAGTCGGTTTTTTCTGCCTTCATTTACCAGTAAGCTGATCTTTTCATTATTTATTTTGCCGCAAGAGTATTTCACTTTCTTCAGCGTTCGAGTTGAGATGAAAAGTGAAAAGTCAAATACAGTTTCGTTGCCAATTTTGTTAAGCATTTTTAATTGTTTGCGACTATGGAATATACATATATGTATATCGTATATGGATTTCAAAATAATTTAACATATAACCCTTCATCCTGAGACATTCGTTCCCTTTGCTCTTCTATATTTCAATAAGTATTTCCATTGCTAGTTGTAATAATTTAAATAAATGCAAAGTACAAAGTGCCAAGTTATCAGTATTCTCTGTTTTTTCTTTTGAAATTAAATCTGATTGGAGGTGGTCCTGCCATAGGAATGCGGCGGTGCTGCCGGTCGTACATAGTTCGGAATACAGTTGGGATGTACGAATACAGGGTATCTCGGCGGCTGCAGACCATATCTGGGAACAAGTCCCGGTGGTACCAATACGGGATATGGCGGCGGACCATATCTGGGTAGAAATCTTGGTTGTAGGAATACAGGATATCTCGGCGGCTGCTGAACATAGTTGGGATTATAGTTTGGCAAAACAAATCCAGCTGGGTATCTTTCTGGTGGCGGCTGTTGACAAAAATTCGGGTTAAAGTTGGGCCGCACGAACACAGGATATCTCTGCGTCGGATTTCTAAAGCTCGGCGGAATCGGCACCATCCGGGGAGTGGGCAATAGGACCATACGGGGTGTCCCTGCACCAGGAGCCGGTATTGATCTTATACCATTATCAGTTGGCGGCACCGATTCCGGCCCAGAACCAGATCCGCCAGCTCGAGGAGCCTGTTCCGTAGACGTCGTTGTTTCGATGTTCCCTTGCTTCGAGTAAACTTTCATGGTTGTAATCGGAAGGGGATGAACCACTGGCGGCTGTTGCATCTGGGCATGTGCCTTGCGTATATCCTGAACGATGGGCGTAAGTGCATTTACCAGGGGCTCTTCCTCTTGCAGGACAGCGGCCTGCAAACGATGCTGCTGAAGCATGGTCAGCATCATGGTGGGCGAAATCTCGGCATTGTAGGAGGTGCTGTTGGGATCAGTTTCCCCCTCTGTTGGCGGCTCTGGCCTAAAGTCCGTCGTGCTGAAGGTCTGAAAGGCCATGTTGAGGAAGCCTGGTTCCAATGGTGGAGCCTCGTAGGTGCCCAAGGGTACCACCTCCATGGTACTGCTGGCGGTAGCCTTTTGCTGCTCTTGCTGGCCATCGGATGTCTGCGACTTGGGTGTCACGGTAACAATGGTGCGGGGCACAGCGCTCGAATCCAGCTGGTGACGCTCCGGATGGGCAAAGAAGTCAATGGCATTCACATAGGAACCCATATCGGGCAGACAATTGGTTGTGGGCAGGACACCTGGGGGCAGATGCACATTGGCATGGGTAATGCCCGGACGGGCCTCAATACGGGCCAACATGGGCTTGATCTCGGGATGGCTTTTAGCCTCGAGAGCCTGATTTTCCTCTTGATGTTGCTGCTCCACTTGCTCCGGCTCCTGCTCCAGCTGATGCTGCTCCGATTCCTCGTCCTGTGGCAGACACTCTTGGCCCGTGTACATCATCTCAATGGTGGTTCCATGGGGAAGAAAATGGTTGCGGAGCACGCGCCAGTCCCTATTGGCCTGATAGGGTGTCGATGTTATGGTTGGAGCCTCCTTTGGCGGCTCTGGGCGCTCCCTCTGTGGCGCCTGTGGTGAAATTTTGGCTTTCCCAACCTTGGGGGATGAGGACGACGGCTGCCAGCACACTGCCTTTACCTTCGCCTTTGGTGGTGGTGGCGGGGGCGGCGGCGATGGCTGTCGTCGTCCAGGTGCTGGTGGTGGCTGTCGTCTTGACGGTGGGTGTCGCTTTGTCGGTGGCTGACACCGTGTCGGTGGTGGCGGTGGTGACGGCAATGGCAACAACATTTTCTTCTCACTTTGGGCCTTAGCCTGCAGCTTCGCCTTTTTGTGCTTCCGATTAGGCATTTTTGCTCAAATATAAAATGTATTTTGTAGGAGAAAAAACTGTGTGTTCCTACTCAGATGTTAGAACTCGAAATGAATGACTGTATATAACCAATATGACAATTAAAGAATTATAATCAAAGCCAACTCGAATGAGGCCTTTTCAAGTGAAACAAATTCAAGCAAAAGCTAGAGCCGGAGACACATCGATAACATCCTCTCAAATGCATCCCAAAATGTTGACAAAGTCGGAGAAAAACTAACAATTCGCAACAAGATTCTATTAATAATTATTATTTTTACTATAAAACATTCAAATGTTTCAATAGGATAATTTTTAAAAATTGTTGTTCGGAATATTAACTATATTTACTGCACATAAATAAGAAAAACAAAAAATACTTCGCTTCTTTAAAGATAAAACGATGTTTGAATGAGAGTTTCCCTAGTCGAAAAACGATTTAATTCCAACTCTAACTTATTTTATAAATCGTTTATAAATCATTTTCAACAGAATCCATATATTACCGGTAGTTAATTTCACAAAATCAATGGGTAAACATTTGAATACTTCAACTACCAAACAATTACAACTGAAATTTCTTATAAACTAAGCAGAAACTATAGTTTTATATAGGATTTTGGTCTTCAAAACAACTTTGTGGCTGTAGAATGTGCAAAAGTTTCTGTCTCAAATATAGCGAACAATTTTGAACTATCTTCATTCAGATCGCCTCGATGTGCTGTGAATTCATCATAGTTTTACGCAATTTCCCCGTAAGCAAAAAAAAAGAAGCCAACAATGCTAAAATGAGATTTCCATTGGACCCACAGACAACAAAAAAAGGTACAAAAGCAAAGCTGCATTTTCATCTCGAACCGCTTCTCGTCTCTATTTTTGTTTTTGTTTTTTGCCGGCTTCCTATTGTTTTAGTGGAAGCTGCAAGTTGCAACTGCCAACCGGATATGGTCACAAAAATTTGAAGTTTCATTCCCATTCCCATCTGCAAAAGCCTCCGTCTACGTACATATGCACATGATTTTCTATTTGTTTGCGGTTGTACTTACAGTTGTTGTTGGTGTGGTTCCTACTTTGATTTCCTCAACTGCGGCTTGGCTTTTCTAATTATGTATTTATTTTCCTCCCTCAGTCAATGGATTGAATGGATTTCCCTCTTTTTTCATATCCAACTGCAAGGTAAATAAATAAACATATTACAAATCGGCTTGCTGAAGATCGAATATCTATAATACTATGTAAAATGGTGACCAAAGATACCAAATGTATATTTTAGCTCTTAATTATCTATATACTTTATATATTCAAAATCAGTTTAAAGCTCGGCTTAGATGGGGCACTTAGAGCCTTAATTTCCATTCTATTTCTTGTAAGAATTTCATATCTTAAGCCATCATTTAAGCTTAGCTCTGACTTCGAGTGGTATTTGTATCTCTAAGATCTTTGCTCTGATTTGGATGCCCCGCTGACTTGGTCATCCTCGGTTGCACTCCACTGCGGATCCGCATGCCTGGCTGGGCCTGATCTGAACCGATCTGAACAGATCTCCACCGTGCCACATAATGTTATAAGATTAAGTTTCAGCTGCTGCGTATTTTTTTTTATTGTTAATCAAAATTAAAATCAAAACGTGCCGCTGCCTTGGTTTTTTGTTGGTTAATTACAATTGTAATTTTGGCAATGGAGGTAAAGCTGTCACAATAAGATATACCCTATCATATATAGGATTATAAATATTATATTTCTTATGTATTTCAGACGTGTTTAAAGCTGATATTAGGATAAGATATATCCTGTCTTATATAGGATTATGGATTCTTTAACTATAATTATTATATTTTTGAGCTGGTATTTTAGGGCATATAACCTTCGGCTTGCTGAAAACTGGCTGGAACCTGGACGACCCAACTTTCTGGTTGCTCATTACTTTAGGTGATCTCTGCCCAAGTTTTTCAGAAGCTTATGCAACACCATTAAGCAATTAATTCGTGGTGATAAGAACGTGCTTGGCCTGGGCTTGGGTCTCGAGCCTCGTGAACCATAAAGTGGCTTAAACAGCAGAGGCAAATATAATATAAAATCAAGCTAACATAATCCGTTTATTCTTTTTATTTTTCAAATATACTATAATAATAATAATAATTCTTGACATCGTCGTCTGTGAAAAGTGAAACAAAACCAATTTCATTGACCGGGTTTGCGACTGGCGCTTCTTATTCCTATTCCGTTTTGATTTCAACTTCAAGTTTGTTTTCCCTTTTCAATTTCTATTTTTCTATGGCATTTTGTGTTCTCCTTCCATTTTTTTCTATTTCCAACCGACGCGTTTGGCATGACCAAGTGGGTTCGGTTAGGTGGCCACATTCCTATTGGGGTCACCGGTTTGTTGTGGGTGCGATTAGCTGACACCGATTCCCGGGTGCTGATAAGGCCAATAATGGGATATGAAGCGCGGGTCAAGTCAAATTTGATGGATGATTTCTCATTGATTTTTTACCAACAATTTAGCTGGCGTATTTTTTAATTAATTAAATATCGATTTTTATTATAAAATCGTATTAAAATTTAACTGGGTCTGTTTAAAGTCGGTAATATTTAAATAAAGTACAAATTCTTGTAAACTTCAATAAATTATATACAAAAAATATATATATTTATTGCACAAATATCGTAAAATTTAAATATTTATTTATAAATCGAATTTCAGGTCAAAGTATCGACTTATAAATATTTTTCAATATTAATAGATAGCTTTTTAAGCAAATAAATTCCATGGAAATAGATAAATATGACTGCTAATATTTATATACCCATTCAAATCGTAAATATCAAGCTGAATAGCATTTAAACCTGCCATATTAATATATTGCCTTAAATGAATTTATAAAGTCATTCAAACTGGTTAAAATCAAAAGCCAAGGAATAATTCTAACTAGAAACTAATTTAAACACAAAGGATTTGGGTTTGTGAAAAGGTGAATGCTTTCGAACAGATTAGACAAAGTCAAACTCAAGCTGACATTTAAAAATCCCAATTTATTCCATTATTAAATTCATAATCTAAAATATTTATGAGTATTTAAAAATGTTCATGTACGAATTTTCACAGATTCAATTTCGAAGCTAAACTCCCTCTGGCTCTTATTTTCCGCATGTCATCTTTAAAATGTAATTAATTTATAACCAGTGCTTCCCATGTGCCTGGGCCTGGGGTTAAATCCGCTTAAGTTGAGCCAACTATGTGCAAAACAAAAGCCACAAAAATTTGCTAAATATTTAATAACTATAATTAGGTGTTTGGGCAGAAAATTGCATAATTATTAATGTTTTTCCCCCTCCTCTATTTTGTATATATTATATATATTTTTTTAGATTTTAAACAAAAGTTTGCAAATGCTGTAAAGAAGGCAATCCTCGTAATTTGTATAAATATAGAAATAGGAATGGAAAATCCATAAAACAATAACAATAACAAATAAAGGCCTATATATATAGTTTTTTTTTGCGGTGATCATAGTATCCGTTCTCAAGGTGACTAATTTGTCCGCTGGGAAAAACTTTCATATCGACTAATGTTAATGACTCTGAGAGGGGGGCCTGGGGAATGACTGGTTGGGTTGAGAGAAGTCTTGGCATTGAAATCTGGTTATTGATGATTGCACGCAAGCCACGAAAATGTGGAAAGATACAGATATAACGAACATATATATATCTAAGCGAACTGAAGCTATCCGAAAACATTGCATCGCCACACACATCATCATCATCATCATCTCCCATTCAAATGGGCTTTGGGAAAAGGAAAACCTTTCTATTCGCTACCGTTTCAGACAATGGTATCATGATATATGGCGTATATGCATTGAATTTGGTATATATATGACCGATTCCCTGCAGAGCAGTACACTTTTTCTTTTGGCTAATTGCACTACTTGGCCAGCAGCAGCAGCAGGCGGTGCCACTTTCCCGAACGGCGGACACAAAAATTATTAACAATATATTAACAATGATATACATATATATGTTATATATATATATATGTGATATTTGAAAAGGGAGCAGAAGAAAGGTTAAACAACAAATGAATGGCTTTTGGTGTGACATAATGGACTTCCCTATGGCCACTTACAGCTCCTTGTAATTAATTACATTTAATTGTGATTAATCAATTTGCCATCTCATGACTATATCATGAAATCATAATGCGTTACATGATTTTAAATATAGATAATTGGAGGTGGAGAGCACCACCACCACCACTACCAACAACACCTGATTATCAGTTCCTGTTTCTTCAGCGTATTTTTTGCCCATCACATTTCCTATGCGGATGCGAAAGAGGGGAATGACTGCTAAAAGGGTATAGCAAAAGAGGGAAATATTGAGATAAAAGAGGCATAAAGAAGAGATCAATAGATGAGATGTTGTGCAAGGAGTATATTATAATTGCTAAATTAAATGAAAATATAATATTTCCTCTTTCATCTCCTCTATATATTATATTTCTATATATCTGTAAATTTTAAATTTGTAATTAGATTTTTAAAAAATATTTCCCTATATTTTTATAAAATCATTTATCCCTAAATGCAATTCAAAGAAAGAGAAACTAAGACTTCCCAGAGGTGGGCCTAAGCCTTTAATAATAGCAATTCTTTTATGCTCAATACAATTTCCAGCACTTATTTGTTGCACAACATTTTTATAAAAGTACTAAATAAAAGGGGAAAAGAGAGCGGAGACAGGAGGAGAGAGAGAGAGAGGAGAAAGAGATGGTTAGCCCCATTCGCTGCACAACGGGACGTATGAGTAACGTCAATTGAATTGACAGTTTAAACGAAATTACACAACACACACACAGCCAGGAGGAAAAGCCGGGGGAAAGGTTCAGACAATAGTTTAGAGGGGCCTTAGTAAGCGCTTAGAGTGGAAAATGTCTGTGAGCTAATTATTTCTGTGCTCCACAGAGAGAAAAAGCCAAGCCCAATTGGGATATTCAAATGTTATTAGTCTCTTTAAAATATATATATATATTTCTTTAAAGAATATAAAACTGAAATTCAACGTATATGTATTTATTTCTTTGTCATGAGTTTATATTTTTTTCGCTCAGTCTTATTGTTGAATTTTAGCATGTGAGCTCGACTTTCGATAGCTTCGTACATGTCTGTAGTCTGGCTAAGGAATGCAGCGGTGACATCACAGTTAAATAGGGTTTTTCTATACAATACCATTACTATATAGACCACTTGCTATATAAGCACGCCCGCCCACCTGTCTCTCTGTCGATGGATCTACCTAAAGTTAAATAAATTAAGTGGCGATTTACATAAATTTTGGTAATCAAATCGAGGTGACAAAGTGTATAATTTATGCGCTACGCTTGATAATAACAACAAAGGTGGCAAAACACAATAACTATTCAAAAGAGTATATAAATATATATATATACATATGTAAGTAAATAAAATGACTATGAAATGTGTATTTTTATGTATTTTTACTGCAACTGCAACGGTACTCGTTCGTATTTGCTTTTTCACTTAAAAAACCAAGGTAGCTGCATCATTATTCCCATGATTATGCTGGAAACTGACAAAAAGACGAGTCATCCTCAAATGCCTTGCCATAAACGATAAATTAAACTTTGTCAAACTGAACAAGATAAAAGATATCCAAGAACATAGCGAAATATTGACAGGAAATAGGTTCATACATAGGTCTTGAAATCATATCAAAAATAACATAAACTTGGATTTATTGCCATTCTAAATATCAATAAAAATGGTATTACATTTACTTGTCTTTCGGTTTTTGATTATATTTATTTATTTAACAACGTTTAAAAATATTGCAACATTAAAATATCGATTAATGTTAGGAATTTATTTAAATACATGACTGAAACAAATAATATAAGCAATATATTATCAAAGATCTTGTTTTGTATTTGCTTATTTTCTGTTGGCATTATTTATCACATATTTGCCACACGCATCTTATTGTTTTTTTTTTTCTTCTGTTATTGCTGACACCATTTTCAAAAGCATCTCATTTGGTTAAGAAATATGTGCCAAGCAGCCTATTGTGCGTTCAATAAACTTAACTATTGCCATTGTTGCTGCATTTGCAATCCGTTGAATTAATATCTTTCCTTTTTTATTTATTTATTTATTATTTTTCTCTCCATTTGTTTTGCTGTGTTCGAGGGGGTATAACTTAGCCATAATGTGGCAGCATTTGGGTCAAAACGGATGGAGGCAAAACATATAACACCATGGATCGATCCTAGAGATCTTGGAAGGTCAATAGGGCCACACGATCTTCATGAAGATGCCAAGTTCAAAGTCAAGACAACAAGGAAGTGTGTGAAGTAAATCAAACAAATTGAACACTCAACCAGAAGGGAGGCTATTCTCAAGAAACCGAAGTGTGTATGCTCTTTAGGATGGATTGCGTTTAATATACAGATACTTAATAAGCCTTTTAAAACCTATAAAACTCCCTTACAAACCGATTATCTAAGTATATGCATTAAAGGCCTAAAAAAAAAGCTGCAAACATCTTAGTAAAACTTAAATACCCTCAGCTAAGGGTATACAAACTCAAGAGAGGTAAATATCAAGCGCAGCTGTTGAAGACTTGAATTTTTCAAAGCTCCCCCAAATTTGAAGTTCAAATTGAAGCTGCCATCCTCGCCGCTGGCAATACACTTGCCCCATTTGATCACTCAATGTTCAATCATCTTTTTATTATTAATATATATTTTTTTTTTTGCAGTAAATTATTTTCAAGTGCGCTTTAAAAACAAAAACCTCCCCCCACCCATGTCTCCTGTTCTGGCATTGGCCTAAATTCAAATGTATTATTTGTCAGGGATTTTTCTAATTAAAGAGTTACACAGAGGTTAAGCCGGTGGGAAAACACCGTGAAGCGGAAGAGGCTTTACACGGGAGTGTCTTGAATATTTTTTTTTTAATAATTTTATAAACGCTCATTGAAGGGAAGTTGCCCCCAATGGCACGCTTCATGCTCATCTACATATGTACAGATATGATATGCCGATCTTGGTGTACCCTAGACAAACCTCTCTTAGAGTATATATGCTGTATATACCTTCTTGCATTCTTTTTATAAAGAATAATTATAGAGTGGAGAAATATAAACCTAATATTAATTTTTATTGAAAATATGATGGGTCTTAATGTCTGATATGCCCCAGCAACATGGATGTTTACAGGGCCCCCCCCCAGAACAGTCACAGTAAGTAGCTATGGCCGTAAGATCCGCAGCTGATTCAGCGTCTGTTGATTCTACTTACTTAACGCGGTGGCCTCTATGCCCGGACCAGTCATAAACTGGTTTAACGACTCAAAGTTCTCCTCTCCCTCTCATACAGCCCGAGAGTGGTGAATGAGATATATGTAGTATGTATATGGATAGATAGTTGTAGCCAGGTTGGCTCTATAGCTCTATAGCGGTTAGAATTTCATTAATTGCAATGCAAACCATTTTCTTTTGATATTGTTATTATTTTTATCACGTCTCTGCTGAGAGTCCTCACTGCTTCTGACGCACTTGAACTTGTCAACACCATAACTGCACTAAATGTGACTCATTCAGCGATATATGTGTGGCACAGGAATTCTCCCGCTCCCGCCTCTGATTAGATAAAGCCACAATTGATAGCCAGAAAATATACAATGTACTTAAAACAAAAAAAGTACACATACCCACATATATGTTTAAAGAAAGAAAACAGGAAAAAGAGAGGTAGGTAACATCAGAATCAGTGCATGGCAGCTGGCAAAGTGTAAATAATTAAAAGCCAATCCAGTTAGGAAATTCATTAAAAAACAAGCTGCCGGCTGACTGTGCTATTAAATAAAAAAAGTAATTGTAATAATAATAAGAAATCGCTGTCAGTGGAGAGATAAAGTCGGACACTAATAGGGGTCAGGCTAGGGGATTACCAAATCGCTATAAAGATCGCTATAATAGATCACCCCATGTGGGTTATTGTGTGTGGTTAAGTTATGAATAAAAACAAGAACAAAATATATATCAACATATATAATAATAAGATTATAATAATAAAAAAACTAAGCTTTAACTGGCATGAATAAGGAATTGTATTCTTTATTACAATAAAAATAAATATTATTAAATATTAAAAACAAAAACAAACAAATAGAACAGGAAAATATATTTACATTGCGAAAACCAATTACAAAATTATAACTTAAATATTGGAAATATTTTTAACCAACGAATAAACACTTAATAAATGGCAATTGGCTAAGCACAATCACTTAATTACCGTTAACTGTGGCTTACTGTAGTTTCATTTGTTTTTGGCCCGCTCTTAATTGGCAACTCCGGCGTTTTGGCCATGCTCGACTAACTAAGTGAGCCTCGTTTAACGGTCTTTTATTAACCACCACACTTGTACTCATTGGGAAGCAGCTGCTCTGCTCTGTTCCCGCCCGCTAGCCTGAGATGAAGATACAATTGCAAAAGTGTGGAATGTAAACACTGCTCGCTCCTCTCTTTCCTTCTGTGTAAGATCCTTACAGCCGGCCTACAGTGCACTCTCTATATAATGAGATTTAGAAAGATCACTTTAACGTTGCTTATTTTAAAGCTATTTTATATAATTGTTGCTATGCCAACTACATATATGAACTTATAGAACAATTATAACCTGTTAAGCTGATCATCAGATATATAGAATTAGCCGATAAATATAGAGCCAGATATGGCTTAACCGAATAGCTGTTAAAGTTAGTTTTTCAATATAACACCCTATTTTACAAAGATTTGTTTATAACTTTAAAAGTTAGAGCTGGGTAAGCAACATTGTTAAAAAAGAAATAAATCTATGTTATTTTAATTGAAACATATTTTTACACATGTACAAATGCCTTTAACAGGGTCACAAATTCCTTTAAAAACAGTAAATTCAATCAGCATATTTTGGAATTCAAAATATATTTTTACCACATATACCTAAAAAAGTATGGTTACAAAAAACTAAAAAAAAAAAAAAAAATAAACAAACAGATCACTAAACTCACATATTGGACAGAACCAAATCCTTTTCCAACATTTCGAGTGACCACTGTGCGTATAAGGACGTGCACTTACTGTTTTGACTTTTGTTTTATTGATTTTTAGCCAAGAGACAGGTTCAAAACGCAAACGCACACAGGCACACTCACACAACCACCCACACACGAAGGAAAACACACCCTTGCCTGTGTATCCCTGAGAAAAAGAAAAACACTTGGAAACAGGAGCTAATTAAGTCAAGAGCAGCTTACTCCGAGAACCAACCTGTATTCTGATTATATTGCAGTTGCGTTTGTTTGGAATCGATTGCTTCTCTTCGAAGCCACTGTTTTGGCTTAAATCTATAGCATATTCCTTTTCCGTTTTGCCAATAAAGACGCGCGCGCCGCACTAGAACAGCAACAACATTGGTAGCAGCACGCGAAACACCCACAACAAATGCACACGATAAAAAAAAGACGCAAAAACGCGCGAGAAACCACTCGCAACCTGTCGAAACGAACGTTATGTAAAGTGTGACCGTAGCCGAAGTGGCTCAAAAACTCCATGGGAATCTGGAAAAATAACAAATTAGTTTGCAGCAGGAAAATACTATACAAAACATTATTGATTTATGAAATTTTAATAATAATGCTTTCATAGCAAAAACTTAAACAATAATAATGCTTTCATACCAAAAACTTAAACAATAATAATGCTTTCATAGCAGCCTTTTCAATATGTTGTTGAAAAACTTCGGAAAGCATCGGCAAAAAACATCGATGTGCGTTGCATCGATGTTTTCAGCATCACTAGTTTTTTACTGGCTGTATACTGTGCTTAAATATTCAACTATATTGGCCTGTATCTGTATTTTTCAGTATTTTACTATCGTCCGAGGCACTGCCACACGCCATTGCAATTGTCATGACAAAAACGACATGCGTTTCGGACTTTAATAAAGGTAAGCACCGTTGCATTTGCCATCTTGGCAGCTGCAAAAGTAACGGAGACTTGTCGCTCCAAATATATACATTTTTTATTTTGTTGTTATTTTGATTTTCCACTTTCAGGAAATATGTACTACGCAGTGTACATATCGCCATGCAAGGCGGCATATCAAGAAAAGGAGTCGCATTGTGCGGAATCCATTGCAGAGGCGAGTGCTAGCAATTCTGCCATTGCATGTAAGTCTGAGAGGGATAGGGCGGGTGTGCCAGCCACAAATTCTCATCTCATTCTTCACACATTCCTCGGCCCGTGCGGCTTTCGCCATACGGTCCCCCATGATGATGGCGTGACCGACCAGACCCGAGCAGCCTACTTATTTCTTATTTTGTTTATCCCTCGATCGCCATCGGACCATCATTCGGGCAGCCGACTCTCCCCTTTGGCTGATCTTTAGGGAAAAAATTCATGCACTAAATGCCCTGCGTCACTTTAAGGACGCCCGAATGCGTGAGTTTCCCAACCAGGAGCAGGCCGAGAGCTACGTCCGGTATGGATTCGAGAGCATCGAGTTCCCCAAGAGTAGTGGCAAGACGAAGAGCTTCGGCAGCAGTAAGTAGCCTGAAAACTAAAAATAAATAACACTTATAGTTTTGTTGAATTTCTTAAAGAGAGCATCAGCATCGGCTCTAAGAGCTCATCCAATTCCATGGACGATACGAATGGCTCCTTCTCGCCTACAGGAAAGAGCACTCCCATCGGCATCGACGGCATTAACTCCATAGTTGGCAGCATACAGCTGAGCAGCTCGCCCACCGCCTTGCCGGACAGTGGCATCATTACCAATGGCCAGCAGCATCAGCAAGAGCTGTCGGTTAGTGGAGGAGAGCGTCAGCAGTTCCGGACACCCAGTAAACAGGAATTGCAGGAGTTTCGACGGCAGATCGAGCGTGGCAACCTGAAGAGGGTGAAGCAAATTGTGTGGGATAATCCCCGCTACCTCATAAGCATCGGCGATACGCCCACCTGCCTGACGGAGGGCTGTCGCTACAATGCACTTCACATCTGTGCCCAGGAGGACCAGCCGAAAATAGCGGAGCTGCTGCTAAAGACTATTTCGGACCAGGGATTTACGCAGCTGTATGCGGGCAAAAAGGGCAGCAGTCACATGTTCTCCACCCTGAACGACAATCTCTTGGATTACTATCTGAATATGCCGGATAATGTTCGTGGCGAGACGCCGCTTCACCTGGCGGCCAAGCATGGTCATGCAAATGTGGCCGAGGTGCTCGTTGCCTATCCGCAGTACAAATCGCTAATGAATGCCGATGGACTGCAACCCAAGGATGTGAGTATTTAGGTTGTATTTTTTTATCAGTTACAATTTTAATATAATTTTTTATTCCTATAGCTCATCAGCAAACGAACTGCGGCGGAGGCCATCAAGAAACTGGAGGTGCTTTTGTGTGATCCGTATTACGTGCCCGTGCTGAGGTCCGAGGCCAATGAACTGCCACCCCAAGTGGGTAAACCCTTCTCATCAAAACACCCAGCGGTGAGTGTGAAAGTTTTTGGATTGTCATTGGTTGCTTCGGGCATTATGTCGTGCATTAACATTTGTTCACACAAAAGTCTTGGCTGTAATTCAATGCCTTCAGAAACAATCAGTTTGGATGGAATTGTAGGATGAAAACTTTATAGAAAATGGACTTACTGACTGATATTTCTCTTTCCTCTCCCCCTCTCGTTATAGAACCTGCAGCCAAAGTACGAATGTGACATTCTCGGTGTACGCTTGTTTGTCAGCGCCATGGCAGGGCCAATGTCCCGAGAAAAGGCCATTAACTTTTACAAGCGCTGGAAAATGCCCACGCTTGCTAAACTGAGCGAAAGCAACAACAACGATATCGTTAAGGTGTCAGACACCTGTTTGGGCGATAATTTGAGCCTGAAAAATCTAGAGAAGGAGCGACACATCAAAAACTCGGATAGCGAAAAGGGCCTCGAGATGGTCGGTCGACAGCTGGCCACCCAGGAGCTGCTCGATTGGCGGGAATACTGGGACTTTCTGGGCGCCTTCGTGGATATACGTACGCCCGAGGGCCTGGATCAACTGGAAGCCCATCTGGTGAAGAGGATGAAGGAGGATCAAGTGATGAACTTAACCGAGCTGATGCAATGTCTCAATGCGGTAGCCAGCGAGGAACAGCAACAATTGGAGAGGTCCGTGGCCAGTACCGCTCAAGTTGTGCCCACCTTTACCGAGTTCCAGACGCCGTACACCTGTGTGGAAAAATCGCTGCAGGTGTTTGCCAAGCGGATCACCAAAACCCTGATCATCAATCTCCAGGAGGTGACCATTAACGACATGCTGCTCGGTGAGCTAAAGAGACTGAAGAATCTAGTTGCTAGCTTTAGGGTAAGATCGTAACCCTCAACATATATTTGTTATTAGATTTTTTTCAATGAATGTGAATATTTCTTCAGATAGACGACCGCTTCACCCACGTCGACTTCAGCAAGGTGCACTCTCGTATTGCCAACCTGGTGGCCAGCTATGTGTATGACTCGCAGGAGGTGCATGAGGCGATGCGTCTGCACATGCTTCAGATGCTGCGCAAGCTGATCCAGCTATTGGCCGCAGACGAGCGTGGCCGGGAACAGCATTTGGGCTGCTGGTGTAGCAGCCTACTACAAAAGCTCGAACAGACACCGGGGTCCACTGCAATCAATCAGCTTCCGAACGCTGTAAATACCGAGAAGTTATATATTAACGCGTGGGAGGCGGAGCATAGCTGTCCCTGCCAGTGGGTTGTCCCGCACAATCTCAGCCGCAAAAGCAGTCGGCGCAAGCGCACGGAATCCCTGCGGGCAGCCGTTGCTGCCGCCGCTGTTACCGCTTCGGAAGATAACGACAAGACTGTATATGTAAGACAAGTCTAGTACTTAGTATCGTTAACATCATTTATTTGCCACGTATGCTTGCAGTATGACTGCCTAGAGACATTGACTTCATGTGATGATGGAACGAGCAGTGAGGAGGAAAACTTTAAAACGCCGCCAGAGAGCAGGACTCCTCAATGGACATACCAATTATATATATATGGGTGAGTAATCGCAGCCTCCTGTATTTGAATTAACTTAATAATTATATTCACATTCCCATGCAGCAAAGAGCCAACGAAACGGGATGCTGACGTTCTGAATGCCATTATTAATGTGGATGTGGATGAGGAAACGCGGCCGCATGTCTATGCCTGGAGGACCAACATGGAGATCTTCTCCGCTTCAGAGCTGGAGCTCTTTCCGTCGCTAAAGATCGTGCAGAAGACTATCAAATCCCAAAACTGGGGCGCCAGCAAAAGCAAGCATTTGATGCCAACCAAGAAATTACTTGCTAGCCCCAAGCGCAGTATTCAGCCACCAGCAGCAGTCTTTGGCAATTCATCATCACCGTTATTGTCATTTCAATCCATTGCGAGGCCGGCCGGCGAGGCATTCCAGATGTTTAAAACGCCGCCAAATAAGATGCGGGGAACCTTTAGCAAATATCGCACATCCAAACTGGACTCGTAGACTGGCAGTGGTCGCTGAGACTACTTTTGAATTTGAAATATTTTAAATTAAATATTATAAAAATGAAAAAAAAAGTGAAATTAAATAAAAAATGATTATAAAAATGAAATAACATGAACATTATGAATATATTTTTGAAGTCAACTTTGAATTCTTTTATATTTTTTTGAGTAAAAAGTTGGCAAGCCAATAAAGGAGTAATTTCGGACTTTAAAATGAGAATAAACAAATGTTGAAAGCAAGTTCTATTATCTACTCGATGTGCCTTTTATAAAATAAAATTTATAAAATTGTTTCGTGAATTAGAAAGCAAGGATTTTGTTTTGCTAAAATTAAATGTTATATATGTATAAAAATAAAGGTATTTGAATTTATTTTAAGGCTTTATTTGATTATTTATTTATTTTTACTCAGTTTATAAGTCTACTTATAATTTCTTTTAATTTAAAAGGTTATACATATGTATGTTATTCTTTTAAAATTAAAATTACTTTTATTTATGAAATTGGTGACATCTGTAAACAAGGCAAAATTAAAAGTACACGTGGCAAAGGTTTGTTTCAAGCCTCGTAAAAATTGTTATGTTTAATGAAAAAATTCAATTTAGTTGTAGTTTTGTATACTATACTTGATATTAAAAATATATAAAATGAGAATTTATCATTCCGAATATAAATACTGCGGCCGATTTGATAGGGTGGTCAAAATAATAGGTAAACTAGTGATTAAAAAATTATAATTATAAAAAAATAATATATTTTAAAATTCTAGAAGTTAATAAAACTTGCCAAAATAAAATAACTTTAAAAAAGAAGAATTTATACAGAATAATACATAGAAAATAAAATATATAATGAAATAAAATAAATAAATGCAGCTTAAGTTGCAGCAGAAACTATAGCCCTAATTTTTCACCATTCCCTCTGTTTTCATTCCTTTTGATACCCTTCTTTTGAAGATGAATTTGGGGAAGGATAAAAGGAGATGTAAACAAATTGGTTTTTGTTGCCATTTCGCGCAGTGGTCGGACCACTTTTCACTGGCAAGGCTTTGACAAATGATCGCTGATAAGGAACCGAACCGAAGCGAATATACCTGTACCTGCAGGTGAGGAATACATTGGTAGGAAGGCGAAAGCGACCATAAAAATACCCATCAAAAAGCGAACGCAAAGTCTTGGGAATAAACCAATGGATTAATACTGTTAATCCATTTTCTGGGGAGTAATTGAAATGAGGTCCTAGGAATATATTTTCCCTCCCTATCCCCTTGGTTCGTTCTGGGATCTTTTGGGGTTGGAATAACTTAGACTGGAGCGGGCACTTATCCCCGACTGGCGCCAGTTGCCTTGATTATCTGACCACCGCCATCAGGTTCTTTTGTTTGGAGCAAAAAAGATCTTAAAAATCCAAAAAATACAAAAATAAAACCAAAACCCTTCTTTGCACTTTTGTGAAACTTGAGAACACTCAATGGCAAAGGTGAGGAAAGGGCAGCAAGGGGACCAAGACGGTCTGGGTCGTGTCAGAAATTCACACAAGACTTGTGAAGTTTCTCCGTGCCGTGGACTGAAGTGAATGCAAGTTGAGTGTGGAGTGGACAACATGGCAGTGGGTTTTATTCTTAAATTTCTTTTCTTATTTATATATTTTTTTAAAATTCTTTTTTGAAAGCAAGGCGGCGCCGGAAGCTGGTCAGACAGCTTTGACCAATTAAATCAGCTATTCATCCAGGCATTTATCCATTTAGGACATATCGTCCCGGGTTTCCTTTCAACTCGAATCAGTTTAGTTGAATACGAAAATTCAACATTTTATATATTATTTACATCTTAATCAAATTTTTGTTAATGACAAGATATACTATTCGCGAGTAATTCAAATAAAGCTAGAGCACCCTCTAACCTTCCTGAAAATGTCCCAAGAATCGACCACAAATTGTCGATATCCCCTTCAAATAAGAGAGCCCCACTTAAACTTAAAAATAACGCATATTAATGTTCTATATCCTTTTTAATTTAATTTGGAAAACAAACATATTGATATGGAAAATGTTTAAAGTTATTTTTGCATCAAGAAAATGCCTTGATCCAGCAGGAAAACTTCTTTAAATCCAAATAAAATAACGAGTTCTGCAATGATGTTATTAATGCGTGCGTCTTGATTTGCTCCAAAATTCTTACTTCATTGACTTTATATTCGGGGCTGACGTCGACCGCGAAGCGGAGATTAGTTTAAGACCCTTCTTTGGCATTGGCGAGAATCCATCTGGGGTCTCCAGGAGGACCGAGACGGGAATCGGTACCATTACCTGGCGATAAGTGCGTGGTTTACCCTTTAGCGAGGAGTTCTTGGCGTTCAGACTCATATCAGTTGGAGCGACCGATGCCTGGCGATAAGTGGGTGGCCCACCCTTTGACGAGAAGTCCTTGGCATTCGAATTCATCTTAGTTGAAGTCTCCACTGCTTTGGCAGGGTTTGAGACCGGAACGTTTAAAGGGGTCCATTTGGGTGTCCCGGTTAATCCTGTAGCAGGGATCGGTACCATTGAATGCACAAAAGCGACAGGGCTAGAAGTCTTCACATCGGAATCAGTTGGGTTTAAAGAAGCGTTTGTATTTTGAAATTCCCACGATGTCTCAAAATCAATTGAAGGCTCTGGCATATCCTGCAATAACTGGGACAGGGCATCACGCCTCAGGAATGGGTTCCTATCGGAACGCATCAAGTTCATCATTTGGTTTAGATTCTTTCTAAACAGGTTCAACTTGAGCGTCATTCGGTGGAACATTTCATCTAAATCTTGAGTACAGGACGACTCCAAGAAGGGATCTTAAAAACGGATTGAAAAGGACATGCTAATGAAGAGAATATTCCTCACTAGTTCGGGATCCAAATGGCAGGTTTGCCAGTTAAAAAAGCTTACCTTCAGATACGATTTTTAGCTCTGCCATTTTTTGTTGTTGTTGAATATTAAATATAAATATAAATATATTTTTAACGTGCTGCTGCTGTGAGAAAAATACAGAAAGTGAAAAATTAAATGTCGAACGACGTTATTAATTTTGACAAGTCAATGTCAAGGTTTACTAGATGGTGAATTAAAAAAAAATTTAAAAAATTTAAATCAAACGCTTACTAGATAGTGATTTAAAAATTAATAAAAATGAGAATACTAATTTTACCATAAAATATTTGCCCTAATTTACAACAAACATATTTATGATAAATAAAGAGCTGGACATGCAGTAACGAAATATAATTACATATATACTTAAAGGGGAAGGAAACTGTGCTTCCTTCAACATTTTCGTTTAGCACTACGATTTAATACCCTAATAAGGATCCTAAGAGTACATGGTTTATAAATAGTTCCCTGGTTGAAAAACAAATTTCCATAACGAATAACTTACGAAACAAGTTCTTGTCGAACCTTAGTCTTAACCAATATTCCTGTATAACTATAATAAATATTATTTTAGCTATGACAATCCGTGTTTCATACTTTTCCTGGTTAGAGTATAGCCATCAAGATATGCCATATAAACTGTCCCAATTCAAGACTCAATCAGAGGCATGCAAGCGGCAGTGCATAAACAATGAAAGGCTTTTAGGGCCATAAAGGAAAATCCCACCACACGCAGCCACTAATGACCCACGCATCGATTCCGAGCCGAGGCAAACCCAGCCAAAACTCTCCTCCATTAATCCGGCTACGGCTCAGTCATTGCGGTGACTTTGGATTGAGTGCTGCGTGGTCGGCGAGCGATGTTCTTGAAACGGAAATGCCGCAAGAGAAACGCCATCCGGTTGCGGCAATGCCATCCAGGCGGCAGCGCGCCCTCGAAACTTTGGTCATCTTCCGGCGGAGTCTCATCTACCAGACCAAGGAGTTCTTTCAGAATTCAACGCTGCACGGTGTGCGCTATATTGCCGAATCGGGACGACCCATTGGCGAGAAGTTTATGTGGTTCTGCTTCACCTCAATTGGAGCGGTCACCGCTTTGGTTATCATTATGAGCCTCTGGGAGAAGTTTCAGACCAATCCCACTATCACTGGCCTGGACACGGACTTTCACAATCAGAATGTCGTCTTTCCCACCACTGTTGTGTGTCCAGAGGCAGCCTTTGACCACGACAAGACCGAAGCGGTTGTATACAAGACCCTGGCGTGAGTATCGATCGTGAGCCTTTGACCTTTGCCATAGAAAACTGTATTAAATAGTATTTTATCTATGTGTATAATCCACACCAAAAACAGTAACTACGACGCAGAGGAGGTGCCGAAGTACACCTCATTTCTGGAGGTTCTGACCTCGCTAAGCTTTGATAGAATTGGTGATGCAAAACTTCTGGCCCAATCGATACCCAAGGCCAAGCTGGAGGAGAACTCTCTCAGGCAGTGGGCCTTCGAGGCCCACATAAGCTGCGAAAGCACCTTTGTATCCTGCAAATATCGGGATGAGGAGATACCCTGCTGCGAGCATTTCGAGCCAATTTACACGGAGCATGGTTTTTGTTATGCCTTCAACAGTCGCTTCAAGTCTACGGCCACCGAGGAGTGAGCTCATTTTTTACATATAATAATTTATTTAATTAATTTGATTAATTTTATTAAATTTCTCTTGCTTCAAGTGTTAAAACGGGCGCACCACATGACCTTTATGAGACGGACAAAAAGTGGGCCCTTTTCTTTGTGCCCAACAGCACATCTAGGGTGCGTTACTCCAACTTTTTTTTTTTAATTAATAGATCTATAATTCATCCACTTCCTGAATAGATCTTTATTTTCTCAAATGAGGAGTATTTCGGCTCTGATTTTAATGCACAAATCGATTGGTCAGAGAGCCAGCTGGTAGAGGTTAGAATATCGAAGAAGAATACCTATACCACGGACGATGCTCGTCAGCTTTCGATTGGCCAACGGAAGTGCATTTTCAGCGATGAGGTCAAGCTCAATTATTTCCCGGATGCGTATACCTTCTCCTCCTGTATGAAACAATGTCGCATGAACAAGGCCATTAAGCTCTGCAAGTGCAATCCGCCGTTCTACAAGCCCATAGGTAAGCCCATAGCTGAAATATGGTGTCAACAATAAAATGCATAAAGCCTTGAAAAGGCTATTGATGCTCTCTGGCTTGCAATGAAATCAGAATAATGGATAATAATCACTTTAATTATTGCCTGTTTTTTTAGTAAATGTGCCCATGTGCATGCTAAAGGACCTGGATTGCCTCAATGAGTTCAAGGCAAATATCACCAACATCAAGGACTGTCTTCAGTGCGAGCTCAGCTGTTCGAAGACCGTTTTCAACATTGATAAGCTGATCAAAATGTTGGTTTTCCTTGTTGTTTTCTCAGACAGTTTATTGAAATCACATTTTTTATAGTGTGGACCGACCAGAGAGCACAGGTGTGCTAGTGGAGTTCCTTACATGGCCCATTATACGGTATAAACGTGAAGTTCTCTTCGGCTGGGTGGATCTGCTTGTGTCTTTTGGCGGCATAGCCAGTCTTTTTCTGGGATTCAGCCTACTCTCAGGCGTGGAGATTATCTACTACTTTACCCTTCGTGCCTGCTGTATGGTGTATAAAAATCGAGTAAGTAATTCGGTTTACTTCATTTTTATTAAAAAAAAATAAAATACCCCTCCTTAAATATCCGAAATAATACAAATAATTTGCAGCAAGAGCTTTATGAGATCGAGGAGCGGATTCGTCGGGAGCCACCGCCCAGTATAGATCTCAAGTTGAGTTTGAGATCACATTCGAAGCCTCGATTTGGTGACACGCCCACATCGGCAGTGGTCCAGGTAAAGCCAGCCATCGAGGGTCAGAATATGGGATCCCAGGGTCCTTTGTGGGTGCATCAGAGAAGAAACGAAAAGGTTGGTATTGAATTATAGCATGGAAGAAATTTATTTATAGCTTGGAAACTTGCAGGATTATATTAACCAAACAAAGAACTACTATCGCACACCCAAAGTTTTGCCCGATCATGGTTATACCAATAGAGCAGGCAATCCTTGGACGACCTATGATCATTCACAATATATGCCCTGAGGCAAATACAGAAAATAATAATTTAAAAAATTATTAATTAAATTAATAAATATACACCAAGGTAAATAATATGGTTTAGGAAGAAACAAAAACAAACTAAACATACAGAATTTTTTTCTAAGCTTTAAAATACTTATCTAAATTTATATAATTTGGCTTTATTATTATAATTATTATAAATAGAAACCAAAAGTAAATATTTATTAAAATATAAGTGTCATAACTGCCGAACTCCAGGAAATATTAAACACAAAAACATTTTACAACAAAGACTATAAAGTAAAACTAACTCCAGTAAATTCTGTATTAACTATTTAATGGAAAATAAGCTTAAATAGTCTTGAAATATATATTTATGCGTAGCGCCCTCCCCTTAAAGGTTACAATTTACAAAAATATATAAATAAATGAGCAGCTGCGGAAAGTAAATAGCAACAAATTTCTCCAATTTTCCGTTGCAATTATTTTTTTAGCACCTCAATGTATTAGTCACATATTAAATAAAAAATCAAAATAAAGTATATTTATATCCGGTAACGAAAGCGAATGGTGGAAAATTGTTTCTGATGGATTTGGCTACCAATTAAGCTCCTATCCCCTGTGTTGCATACTTAACGGCGGGCGGCGGGTTCATTGCACCCATTGGTGGAGGCGGGGCGGGGCCAACTAACCGCCGACCCACAGAGACCGGGACCAATGCTCCCATCTCCAAATTCCAGCTCCAGCTTCAGCTTGGGCGCCAGCTCCGGCTCCATCCGCTAAACCCAAAGTCCCAGGGGCCGAGGACGAAAGCGTACATACCTCAAAAAACTCACTCCCAAATGGCATTCACAGCCACAGCCACAGCTCAGCGAAAAGCATTTTCCAGTTAACATCGTTGCCAGCTCATTGTTAATTCCTGCCACTATTGCCTGCACTGGGAGAAAAGAAGTAGAACGAGTAGCGAATTTGCCATTACAAGATTACCAGCAAAATATAGTAATTCGCCTTATTTGTTTTTATTATAAAAAGTAGCTAAACGAAGAAAATCTGAAATAAACGCCCTACATTTTGGGAAAATGAAAATAGAAATAGTAGAAAAAGTTCACAAACACGGGATGGGGTTGGGAAAGCCTCCTCTGACTTGCAAAATGTCCCAAAAATGCAAACTGATATCCCGAAAATTGTTTAAATCAAAAACTTTCTAATATTTGTATCTCAGTGTGTCAGGTGTATCTGTGTGTTTGTAGTTTTCACTGCGTATGTGTGCGCTGGTTGATGCGTGTGTGCATGTGATCTGCTGGCTGCGATTAGAAAATGATTTACACCTATGACAGAAATCCGAGAGAACTGCTAAACTGGTTAAAGGAAAACGAAGGTTAAATAAGCTGCCACCGAAGCAGGACAACAACAATAGCAACAAGCAGCAGAGCCAGAAATATTCTTGTTCTAGGCAATAAGCACATTTTATTATTATTAACGTTAATGTCGCCCCTGGGATGGCACTAACTCCCGGCTACACATAAAAGCCTCTTATTAATAAGAAATTGCCATAAACTACACGGTCTTCTTCGTGCACTAAAAAAAAAAAAGATTTAAAGCCAATTATAAAGAGTTTTCGTTACTAAAATAAATACAGATCATATGACAGGGAGAAAGCATTTCCACAGACAGAGAGAGACTGATCGTACTAAATATTTAGTTGGCTTTCTTGTAGCTGTAAACAAAAAAAAAAGTCTCTTTTTTTTCTATCAGTGATGCAGGTTGTGGGTAAGCAACAGCTGGTGAGAGGCTGGGGGGAGTGAGTGGGGAGAAGAGGGGGTGGCGAGATCCCAGCCGGCAAGGCAAAAGCCAACAAGACAGACAGAAAGGAAGAGAGAGGTATAACGAGAGAGAGAAGCTCCGTGAAACAGCTGGCAGAAGAAAGTCGCTCCTTTTACGCTGCTTTTCCTTAGCCCTTTCCCCACCAACATCTCTTCTGCTCTCCCGCTCGGGTTGGCCTTGCTGAGAGTAAATCAAGCGACGCTCCACATATTTAAGTAAGTTGAAAACCAAAAGTACAAAGCTCACTGCCAGCTGCAGGCTGCAGCTCACCAACACACACACACAGTCACAGGGAACCAATGCCCCGCCGAGTGCTCTCTCTCAGCCACGTTTTGTTGCCGCATTCTTCCTTTTCGTCCTCTCTCTCTCTCACTCTCTCTTTATGTTGGTTGATGGTTAGTGTTGTTGCTGCTGCAGAAGATTGCACCCAGGAAAATGCAAAAAATTGCAGGAGCGGATTAAAGGACTCCCCAGGGTGATGTGGCCTAAAACTTAATTTATGTAAATTATTAAATGTATAAGTTTTGTGATAATATAAAATAAATATCAGGATTACTTAAAATACTTTTAGTAATAATTATTTTTCATATTGATTCTAACCTGTGTCTTTTCCCTTTCTCCCTCTTGATTACTTCTTCTTACTCCCCCTCCCCCTCCCCTCTTTCACTCAACCGCTCCTGTGTTTTTTGCTAGGCTCAAAACATGCGCGCCTAACCAAACTAAAAAAAAAAAATGCCGGTTTAACTTTTACGTTCTTTGGCGTAAACGTAATACGCCTCCTCTGCGGTGAAGAGATGACAGAAGGAGAGAGACACAGAGAGTGGGAGTGGGAGAGAGCAACGCTCAGCAAGCCTTGTTGCTTTTGGTCTGATTGGAGCTACTACCAAAACTCCTCTGCTCAGAGCGCAGTATTTGCCCGTGGTTGTAGTTGTTGCCGTCTTTGGTGATTTTTTTTTTTTTTGTTGGTGCAAGCCAGCAGTTCTGTTCCTTTTCCTCCATCTGCACTATATTCGTACACAACACATACACAAGCGCTCACAGGAGCACAGCACGGGGCAACGATATAAAGCTTTGTTGTTTTTATAAATAACAATAACTTAAAGACATAATTCAAAGGGTACAGTACAATAACATAATATAAAATAAAATATTTAAATATTTTCTAAGCAATCTTCGTTTATTTCCATTGTAACTTTTTAACTTGTCACACTCGCCCCTACTCCTCTGAGCGCGAGTGTGTTGCTCGCTGCATTTGCGAACGCAGTTGACGGCGGTATCGCCGTTCCGTCTTTCGTGCCGCATTTGGTTTTCGGCGACGGTTGCGCGTGTACGTGTTTTCTGCTCTGCTCCTTGATTCGCGCGCGGTAAAAAGTGATGTGCGGGAAGAACGAAATAAACGAAATGTTTTACTTTCGCCTTTTAGTTGTTATAGACGCGATCGAGAACAATAACTATAAGACCACAGCTTGGTGAACAGCAGCCACAATTAACATAACAAAAAGTAGTTGCATTTTATACATATGTACATGTGCCTATAATAATTTTGTGAGTGCGCTAGCGTGTGTGTGTGTGTGGTTCTCCTTTATTTTTTTCGTGTGTTGCTTTTGCGATTTTTGTTTTGTGCCAAACTAGTTTCGGAGTCAATTGAATAAGTTTTTTTTTGTTTTTTTGATGCTGGCGCTATTGCAGCAGTGGCTAATTTGCTCACAAAATGTCTTTGCAGCTAACTGATCGTCGCTGAAGTGTAAGTGCAAAAGTATGGTGAATACGAAGAACATGATAAAGAAACAGAGAACGAAGTACATGTAAAGAATGCCGCAGGACATATGCGGTCACGTGGCAGCTGCCACTTGAGGAATAAAAAAAGCTCCAGCCGACCGCAAAGCGGAAAAACCGCCAACAACTTGACACCATCGCAATTAATTAAGTAAGTGATTATATGTATTATTATTATTATTATACAGTGTTCTGAGTCCAATAAGAGTATATGTCAAGATATTCTAATTGGATAATTTATTGTTAAAAATAAGGGAATATTTCAAAATTTGTATGATCGCAGTGTAGACAAAAAAGCAAACGGGGCAAGGCTTGGGGCAGTTAGGATGCGTGGTCCAACCGCAAACCAATAGGCCAAGTTTTATCCCATTTTATTGGAGGCCTAAAATGCCAACTGGTTTTTGGTCAGGAGACGAGAGCCTGCAAGAATGTGTCGTAGGTTTTCCAGATTTTATATATGTATGGTATGTATGTATGTAGTTTAGTGTGAATTTTCTCGGCTACAAGAATTTCCGAACATATTTCTTCCTATATACCATTTCTAGCCCTCTTTGCCACCCACTCCCCACTTCTCCTCCCACGCTACTTTTTTTTTCTAGCGCTCAATGAAGCTTGAAACGCGCTTCTAAGTAATGGCAATCCGCTTTGGCTTTCAAGTTTCTCCTCTTCCCTCCTTCTCCCTTCCTGCTACTTACTTACTTTGCATATCTTGTGCTGTGTAAGGCTCTAGGCCTTCTTTTTCAATCTTTTCCAATAGAGGAACAGCGGAACAGAAAGCCTTGGATCAGTGGAACTGGGGAGAGCATATAGCATTTTATGGGATAATGAATTTAAAGTTACTAGGCCGTTTTGAGAGGGGGAAATAAACATTGTAAATATGGGAAAAGGAATGTAGTTTAAGGAAATTTAAAAAACTTTAAATATACCTTTGTTCCTATTCTTTGTTCTTATTAATTAACTTTATTTTCTTTGCAGATAACATATAAAATGCCAGAAACATCCGAATATCAAAATATAATGCCAGAATAAAGGAGCAAAGGCTGTGAAACCAAAAAAATCGAAAAAATATAGTGCCACCGAAAAATGTCTTACCATTTAATGTGATTCCAAATAAGCCAAAATTTTATTAAAAGCTTTTTTTCAAGCCAGCAGTAACGAAAACGTTATACAAAATTCGGTGTAAAAAAAAAAAACAAATAAAACTAAAGCCAAGCCAATTAACATACTTCAGTTAAAATCTAAAAATTAAATACATTAAATTACAAACTGAGAAAAAATATAAGCAAATAATAAAAATAAAATAGGCATCGGAGCTTAAGACTGCAGCTTAATTAGGAAACTAAAATCTACGATATTTACTGCCGGAATCTAAACCAAAAAAACAAGGACAAAAATGTATTAATTTAGGGTAAGTTTTGAGTATCTTTGATGCTAAAAAAATTATCGTTATTTACAGCTAACTCGTATATTAAATTAAATAATCAAATTAATTAAAATGTTTTGGGGTAATGGTCAGGAAAATGTTTACTGATGAGTTCTTTTGGCTTGAGATTAAAACGGGTTTCGACTATAAATCTGACTATTCTTACTTTATCTGGATTTTATATATCATAAAAATCAGCCAATTTAATAACGATAATCCATACACATATATATTAATTTATATATATATTTAATATAAATAAACAAGCCCAAGTTTCGCTGCACGCAACTTCTGCCTGAAATAAAGGAGCTTGTTGCACTTCTTCTTTTGTGGCTTGGATTAACTAACCACCCCCGTTAGCCACTTTATCCGGCTGTTATGTGGCAAGATGTGGGGTCCCATCTAGAGGGTGTGGGTGTAATGTGCAGTATGTTGGTAATAAAAGTTTCATTGACTTTTGCACTAGAGTTGACTTCAATGGCCTTTTTACTGCCGCTCTTATTTGAGAGGACTTTGCAAGCATACATATATCCTGTTTTAAACATCTTTTGCTTTTGTTTTATGTTTAGCTTAAGAGACGGTAATTTAATACTATGGAATTATATATAATTCAAATAATTCATAGCATCGTTTTAGGATTTTTTTTTACTTAACTTTTTGATAGAGGAAGAGGTGCGCAGAACTTGAGACTTGCCTACCGCTGTCTAGGATTTAGTAAGCCAACAACTGTTGCTCTTTTCTTATCTAATGAGGTGGGCGTTCTTAATTAGCATCCCCATTCTCCATCCTCCCCACCTTAGAGAGATAATAAGTAGTAGCAAAGTGGTGTCATAAAATGTGTACTTTCCAGTGCCAGAACAAACATTGTTGCCTCCTCAATAATGATCCTCATGCATCGCTCAGCCTTTTCCTTACCCGTCTAACCATCAATTCCACTCGTGAGTTAGTTAGTGGCCAAAGAACTCGAGAACGAAGTTAATTAACAATTTCCATCATTAAAATGAAACGACAAATTTGTATTGTTTGTTTTTTGTATTTTTTTAAATGTAATTCCCACTTTCATCAACTGGAAAATAAAATGCTTATGCTTTCTTATTGAAACTTTTATGTTTGACAAAGGAAGCTTCTTTTTAAAATTAAACCAAATTTAAAATAATCAATTTATTTAATAAGTTTTAATAAGTTAATAAGTTATGTACAAAGATAACTATATATGGATGCTATATTTCGGTTCCTATAAATAAGCAAAAAGATCCACAATTCTGTATGGAATAAAGCTGTGGAAACTCCAGGAACTGGAATCTCTCACTGACCACACGATGAATTGAGAATGCATCCCTGAGGTGTTTCCTGTTGCACATAAAATTCAGCACTAAATTCGTTTGCCACATGAAGCAAGGGCAGCAACTGGGCAGCTACCCCAACCAAGCACTGGGCGAAAATGGGCCCTACATCCTTGAAGTTTTATACAGTATTCACTACGATTTATGAGCAAATATTTCTTTCTGTCTCGCCTAAGTACATTTTTAATGCGATAGCTGATTAACCTTTATTGCATTGCTTAGTCCTCTTCTATAGTTTTTTATAATCTACACTTAATGGGAACCTTTTTATGGTTTCCTTTCATTCAGAAGCAAAACCATTGCTAAATTTTAGTGACTTTCAGCAAACGTTTGACTTTGTCTCGGGTCGATGGATTCCCGACAACTGACATCTGGCGTATATACATATATGTACATATATGTATGTAGAGTGGATAATGTGTAAACATAGCTGGTCCAGCTTTATGTCCCTCTCCATCCTCAGACTGTGCCTGTGCGCCATCCTGTGTGTCCTGTCCACGGCTCCTCTCTGTTTGCGGCTGCTGTTTGCCTGACTTTCATTTTGAAAACATTTTAATTTAAATGAATTTGTGTAATCGCTTCATTTCGCTCTTGTTTTTGTTGCTTCTCCTTGTTTTGTTTTTTTTTTTTTTTTTTTTTTTTTTTTGTTGAAATCATTTTTATTTATTGTGCCAGCCAGGCACAACCTGGCTTGTTTGCACATTTGTCACTCGCTTCTACTGCCGCACTTCATCAGCGCGTTTGTCAACACTTTTCATTCACTCTGGCTTTCAGGCGTTGCTGGTCGGCAGTGGCAGTTAAAAAATGAGTCCAGGACAGGCGACAGGACGAAGGAACTTTAAGTAGCATATAACTTGGTGTTTAACTTATTTTTAGTTGGAAAATTCAGCAGTGAAACTGTGTTGAAGGTTCAAAAAACATTTCAATTCACTAAACGAAATTTTTTATTTAAATTTCAACAATTAACCATTTGGCAGCTCAGTCATGGGTTCTGTTAAAAATAAATTATAATTTAAATAATATTTTATTATAAATTTAAAGCTTTTACAGAAACTTTAATAAATATGTATATATTTCTATATTCCTGGGATTTCTTTCGCATTCATCAGTTTACAAATAGACTCGTTAATTTGTTCTGCATTTATTTAACACTATAAAAGTTGTGCTTTTGTTAATTGCTCTTTATTTTAAACTTTATTGTGCGAGCTGTGCCCACAAGTATTTGTTTCGAGTGGCTTTATGATTGTTTACTCCTAGTCCTCGTCTCTCGCCCAATGGACTAATGTGTCTAGACGTCGATCGAGTGCAAAACTAAAGTTTGGCCAAAGTTTGACTTCTCTGATTGTTCGGTTTTTAGGGACGAGGACCACCAGGAGGAATCCACTTGTGGTTTTCGCGCCACCCAATCGTAGGCAGAAAAATCACACAACCGGTGATTAATTTGGACTTTTTTTATACTGTTTGAATATAAATTTATGCAAATTTAGCAAATTGTTTATTTGTAAATTTCATGTTTCGGTATAAATTTGCTTTTTTTTAAAAAAAAATAGGGTATTATAATTTTATGATTTACATAATTACAATTTTCAAAATTTTACAACAAAAAGGAATATTTAAATAAAATTTTAACCTTCAACAAAATTCTACTGAAAAACGACTTGAAAGGAATTATTTTATAATTTAGTTATGATATTTTAATGTATAGAATTTAAAATGTTAGGTTTTTAAACAAAGGATTGACAAAAGTCATAAATATTTCGATTCCATTTTAAAATCTTAATTAATAAAATAATACAAAAATATGCATCATAAATGCAGGCAATAAAAACTAGTTCCAAAAAGTTTTTCAAATTAAAATAAATTAATTTTTCGCTGTGGAAAAGAGTGTATGCTTTTTATTTATTCAAAGATTTAAAATCATTTCTTAAGAAATAATTTAATGTTTTTAATTCATAGAAAAAATAAAATAATATAAAATATATTCGCACAGATTATCTCAGTGCAAAATAACAAAAACACACACACCTTCCATCTCGCCTCCCCCTTTCCTCCTCTTAGTGAGCAGCTCTGATTTAGAGATGTGTCTGCTTTGAACAGATGAGCCACGCCCCCTTGGCCGCTATGGTTAGGGGGCAAATCGAATGCAACAGAAATCGAACGAAAGGCAACAAAGTGCCTACAAAAAGGCTTCTACCACTTTTAGATACGATGCCCCGGTGTTGGGTGGTCGTAAATTATTATGATTATTGGCAGAGGAGTTAAGAGTGGAGGCTAAGAGCTCAGGATCGGGGCAATCGGCAACTTGTTAGGCCATAGAAGAGTACACTGTGAGGGGGAAAAATGTATCTTTCAGATAAATAACCAGTTTTAGAAGGTTTTAGACTGAAAATATTATTAAATTTGATAAGTTTGTCATGATCAAGTGCCGCTAGAAAGTAGGCAATACAATTGGAGGTACGATCTATTTTTAATGTATATTAATATTAAAAATATTAATATTAAAATTAATATTAAAAATATTAATATGGTATATATTCTCTGTGTACGAGTACCTCGATCGTGAATTTTAGCTACTGCCTAGGAGTGAAGATTCTCCACCAGAGGAGATTCGCGTAAAATTATAAATGAGTCTCTGGGTAGGCGTTGCCCGATATCCGTGCAACAGGCGTTGGAGGAGCATTCATTAAACGGCTGTCACTTGGATCGAACATATATATATAAGGATATATATAAAAACAAGGTGCTTGTTCAGAGGTGTATTCCCTGTATATTAATTCGTGACGAGAGCCCAGTTCTTCGACTTTATTAGCGCCTTCAAAAGAAATCGAATCAGAAAAAATAAGAAAACAAATTAAAAAGGAAACACATTTTTAACACCTCAAAAGTAAAGGTATACAGACGTGATGAAGCTATTGGATTACAGTACAAAAATCGGCAATAAAAACAAAAAAAACAAAAAAAAGTTGAAAAACTGAAAAGCTGAAAAGCGAATCCAGCGAGAGGAGTCTCATTGATAATGATCATCAATGCCATATTTAACGCCATTTAGGCACCAGGATCGGAATGCCTGGCGGGCAGAGAGCAACGCGAAGCGATGGCTTGGTTCCAGCTTGGAGCTGGGAGCTCAGGCTGAGACTTGGGTTCGGTTTGGGGCTCGAAGAGGGAGTGTCCGAGGGTGTCTGCACCGAACAATGAAATGTAATGGCAATACGTGCATTTATTTATAACGGTGTTGCTGCCCAAGAAAACAGTTAACAAAAATATTTGGCCATCAAATGTATTTTTTTTTATAGAATTCATTTCTCAAGATTTTTCATTTTAATATATTTACTTAACTACGAGTTTAATTTAATATTTATATTAATTCAGGCAGATGTACATCGAAAATATCGTTAACTGTGAAATTTAAAATTAAAAAATTTAAAATAAATAAAATCACATTTAACATTAAATATCGATATAATCGGAAAATATTTGCAAAATTTAATTCAATATATTTATATTAATTTGTTATAATTTATTAATAAATGTAATGAGGATTAGATTGCCAGGAAAAGTCCAATGTATCGACAATAACATCGTAAAATGTGATATATCACGTTAAAATAACGATATTATTGGAAAATAACTGATAAATAGTCTGAAAAAGTTAGAATATAGCATTTAAATAATTATAATTTAAACTCCAATTATAGATTTTGTTCGATTCTCTAGGGAAATAATATTTTTGAATTTTTTTTCCTGAGTGCATAGCTGGGTAAAGGGCCATGTACACTCGTTGCATCTTCCCTTGGTGTATCTATTTTCCTTTTTTTTTGCTCTCCCAAAGTTGCTTTTTCTTCCCGGTTACTTGTTAGCATTTGTGGGCGTCTTCAGCCTCGGCTCGCAGTCTTCTACAGATTCTCCCAGAAGAGGATATTTATTTCGTTCTAAACGGACAAAAAGTAAATCAGCTGAAAAAGAGGAAACGTGATGAACTCATTTTGTGTGGAGAGGAGCAAGAGCAGCAAGGAGTAGCTTTTTCAGTCAGTTCCCCTCCCGTCCTCCGTCCTGGGGCCAAAGAGGAAATACTTTATGGGCATTGATAATTCGAGCCATAATGTGCAACGGAATTGACTCGATTTATGTGTGCCGAAGGCTGCTGCAGAAGGGGGCTTATCCATTACTGGATAAAAAAATAGGGGGTTTATTTTTTGTTGCTTAGGAAAGAGTGAGAAAGTCAAATTTTTTATATACATAAATATTTTTTTAATGTTTAAGAATTTAAAATTTTTATAAATATTTTTGTATATACAAAAATTGTGTATACTTTTTATGAAGAATATATAAACATAACTGGCTAAGGAAGGCCTTCTTTCCTTTTAAAAAAAATGCCACATATTCAGCAGGACAGGGTATTGGAAATCAAGGAATCCTTCGCTAAGTGGCCAGCAGAAGTTGTTGTTGTTGTTGGTTGAGTGGCTGGTATGCATCGCCTTACAAGCCAAGTCAATTAAACCTTTGCTTCCGCAACTTGGCCAAAAGGGAAAGTGTAGCAGCCAAAAGTAAAGACTTGCCTTAAAAAAAAAAAGAAACCAAAAAAACAGATAACAATTGGAATTTTCTTTGGGATCTGTTTGACATTAAAAAAAATATTTTAATGAGGAATATCAACTAATTACAGATGGTTTCTTAAAGCTTGGCTTTAGCCTTTTACAAATATCTAGAAAATTGTTTCAAAAATTCAAAAATCTATTACAAAAACCCCTTTTGCAAGGCTCTCCAGGTGCAGCTGCATATATATACTTTTATATATATGTATATATCAATTGGCGAAGTGCCAAGTGTTGTTGCTGTGACGTTGGAAAAGTGCGTGTGCTGTGTTGTCGCTTGTTAATTAAATTTTAACGCAACGCACTCCTGGTTGGTTTACCCCTGGATGGATGCATACATAGACACCCGGTGGTAGAGCCCCGGACCATTGACTTTTGTCGTGTGCGCTTTGTCAGCGCCACTAAGTTTTGGAGTGTTACCATGGATTCGGGATGGAGTCGCGACCTGCCTGGGGCTACAAAAAAAAAACAAGCAGAAAAGGACGAAGGATTCACCAGTCTCCAGTAACTCTCCCCTCCCGGCCCCCCCCCCTGTAGTTGTTTCGGTTTCTGGTAGGCGAAGAAGCGAAAACTTCGATGCTTGAAGGTTTAACGAACTCTCGCAATGGGCTGATGCGAGGGCCACAAACGTCAACGTTTCTTTCTTATTTTGCCTTTGACTTTCACGTTTGCAGTACACAAATACTAAAAAAAAAAAGAAAAAAAAAATAGAAAAGCTGCGGAATGACACCCGCTGCAAGTGTAATTTTTACGTTTACCCCTAGCTTGGGACTCGGGCTTTCGATAAGGGTTCGGGGCGGGCTTGTAAAGTCCCCCATGTGGGCTCCCCTGTGCAACACTTGTCTTTATCATGCTGAGTGGGAAGTGTGGTGGGGATTCTGACGATGAAGATGACGACGAGATGATGATATTCATTCATGCCCAAGAGCTACTTCTTGGGTAACATATGTACCCGTGTAGGTAGGGGTTGGGCATCATTAAAAACAGTGGGAAAGTAACTGAAAATGTAAGATTCCGTCAATACAAACTTGGTTCTAATGAAGTGGTTATTTATTTCGATATAAGATATTCGCTTCAGTTCTAAAACTATATTTTATATAATATAAAATATTTGCGCCCAGCTAGGTTTTAACTATTTATAATGTAAACACTTTCCTTAAAACATTGAAAATGGAATTAAAACACCAAATTTGTCACCTTTTTGTTTTTCCTCTAAGGAAATAAATATCTCTCATTTAAGCCCTGGCATAATTCACATCTTCTGACCATTGACAACTGGTAACATAGCGCCTTAGACCCGGTTAATGACCTTCCCAGGCCCCACGAAAAATAAAGGAACTCTGCCTACAATACCCCCTACTTGGGTCCAAGAAATTATGCACAAAGTAAAAGGCGCTCCAGTGCACAAAAAAAAATAAAATAAAATAAAGAAGATGATGAAGCTACGACTTGGACTGGGACTGGGATTCAGATGCAGATTCATTTTTTTTTCTCTCTAGACGATGAGAGGGGAAGGTGACCCCTGCCCAATGCGTGGCATATGGCATTGTCTTGTGACGCGTTTCTGGAAAGGAGCAAAAAATAAAATAAAATAAAAAGCGGGGAAAACAATGGACTTGGGGAAATGTCCCTTCAAACTCAAATCCTTAGCCATGTGATTATGTGGAGCATGTGATGGTTGAGTGTAGTTGGCTTTTAACAAAATTACAAAACAGGGAAAAGTAAAGCTTTTCATTCTAATTTGTGCCCAAAGTCCGGCTTTTTAAGTAAGCAACTTTAAGTAAACTTTCAGTTCGAGCTAAATCGAAGTCAACTTCAGTGAGGAAAAACCTGGAAGAAAAGGAGGAGCTTTGTGTGCGAAAAAGTGAAAGCGAGGCTATTGACAAAATGTTCAAATGAAAACGACACTTTAGCATGCGCAGAATCCACAGTGAGAGGAAGCGGGAGGTAGGGAAATTGTGATGCTAATGCCTGCCCATATAAAGCCATAGACTTGGCTCTAAAAGATGCTAAATAAAATCACGAGTCAAAGGGTGTACACCTACATACCCACAGGGATGTTGCAAGTACCTGCAGCTTATCGGGTAAAAGGAGAATGAATGAAGTGGGGGAGCTGCAACGCGGATGCACACATATAGTGCCTGCTATTATCTGTATTCCCCACAAGCCCAACTTCATCATCATCTTTAGTGTCGTTAGAACGATATCACTTTCCTGGGTACACAAAAAAGTACAAGCCTTTATATTCTGACAACTTCCTTGTTCATTGCAAAGCTGATGTGGCAGTCGTTGAATTTTATATAGTTTAAATTTAGGAAATTTAAGCTACATTTAAATATTTTTTGGAATTTTTTAGGGTATTTATTTTAGGTAGTAAAATAAATATCTATACTGTTTTTTTTTTATATTTTTAGGAATGTAAATATAGGGAAAGCATTAGGAAAATATTTATCAATTAAATTTATTTTTTGAAAATTATTTATTCCACAACTTAAATAACTAAACTAACGCTTAATAAAACATATATATTTCTGTAATGGAATTAGCTACATCTTTCAACTAGCAATTATCAAAAGATCAAACGATGGAAATGCATTTAAGAATTTCCCTCCAAAGTCGTTAAAATATCTTTGTTTTTATATATTTCGCACAGCTGAGTTGCGATGGCAAAACAATTTCGAAATATGTTTTCTAATTACTTGTTCGCACTCGGGCCATAAATGGTGGGGAGAGTTTTACAGTAGACGCGGTAGGGCCGAGTTGGGGTCTCAGTGAAAATGCGAAAATGCAAATATGATAAAAGAACACAGAGGGCTTACACACACACACACTCTTTAGCCGGGGGCAGGCGCCTTGGGCTGATGCTGATGTTGATGCTGTTGCACTTGCCGCTGCTGCACTGCTGGCTCAGCATATAATTATCGCAATGCGTTTCTGTTTGTTGCTGTTGTTTGGGGGGAGGGTCTGTCATTGTGGCAAAAAACATAAAAAAAAAAAAAAACACAATAATAATAAAAAACACAAGCCACACAGTCACTTCAAGCCGGAGGTTATTCACTCACCAAGAAGTCTTTAAATCAGAAAAGAATTGCAATTTTAAAACAATTTTATAAATGTGTTTGTAAAAGGCATATGTTGGTAGATTCTAAAACCAAGTTGAGCAACATATAGAATCTTAATAATAACCAGGCACATTGCTGCGGGCATATGATGCTAGGCCATGCTGATTGGAAATGTTGTTAGGCAAAGTTGCTAGGAGCATGTGTTGCTTGGCAATTTTTCTAGACAATGTTGCAAAGGTGCTAAGCCATGTTACTAAGCAATGCTGCAGGGCAATGTTGCTAGGCAGTGCTGCAATACAAAGTTGCTCGAAACATTTTGAGTACTGGACCTTATAAGAATAAGTTGCGTAACTCTTTGTAGACATGTGCTGCTATATAAAGTTGCTGGGATCAAGTTGATCAACATGCAGGGGCTAAAGATCTTTTAATAATAACAAACAGCTTTGTTTTTTTTTTTGGTTTTTCGAAGTATTAGAATATATTTAAGACTGAAGCTTACATCTCTTTTAATATATATACAAATATTTCTTCCCAACATGAACTGAATGAGAGTGAATTTCAGGAGAAAAAACCAAAGTTGCCAAACTAAAAATAATAATTAAAAAAAAAACATAAAGAAATATACATACATACATATATGTATAGCCACGCATTTTGAATTAAAAAATTCAAACAAGTGGGTTGAAGCTAGTACAAAACAGAAAGTTTATCCTGGAATCCGGAAGCCTGTTCTCCTGCCAAACATGTGCGAACCTCAGAACCTCGACTGGGGTGGCCAGATACCATCGGCGGGAGGTGCTCCTCCTTGTTCCAGAGTCAAGTCAGGGGGGAAAAACAGGAATATATACACTTGCCCAGCGTGTTTCGAGTGGCTTGCTCCCTTGCCTGACTCTCCGATGTAAGCACACACACCCACTTTCATCCTGTCGTCCTTTCGTTCGTCCTTCCGTCCATCCTTTCTCCCCCTCCGTTTGCCATTGTTGTTATATCTGACTGTTGACAATGTCATGCTTTAGCGTTAGGGGTTTCTTGATGTTTTCCCCCATGAAGCTGGAAGCCCTTAATCCCCTTAATGCCTGCCTTCTTCTCCACAACTCTTCTTACCTTCCCCGGGGTTACCTCAAGTGCACGCAGAGCTTTAAAATTCAAGGAGTAACTCGGTGGAATTGATAGGAAAGAACGAGCTTAGAGGGGACTGTGAAGTCGACATAAGCTGGGCTCCATTCAATTTGTTGAGTTGCTAAATTTAGACGCTAATTTGGGGACCTGCTGGGCCATCGAGATCGTGTCTAGCTCTCTCTCAGACTTGGCTCAGTTTACGAAGAGGAGCTGCGAAGAATTGGGAAGCTGAGAAGAATCAGAGAGATGGTGAGAGAGAGAGAGAGAGATGATGGGAGAGAAAGCAAAAAAAAACAGGAAAGCAGGCTTCAAGATGGGTGAATCGAACTTGGGATACCTTTTCAGCTGTTGCATAAATATTTCGACTTGTATTAAAGTCAGGAGAAATCTATATACCCTTCTACGCATACAGGGTACTTGAAATAAAAACCAGAATCCGGCTGGACCTCTACTCAAATTACAAACAGAATTTCAAGCTGCTACCTCAACGAATCCTTGGGGATATCCACTTAATAACCAGATTTCGGGCATTATTTTAGCCAAGTTTATAACAGTTTTCTGTAATTGTAATCTAGCTTTGCATAAGGTTCTCCCGGTTTATTTCCCGCAACTTATCGAGTAAAACTATTGGTAACTTTACCCTTTTAAATCTTTGGTTTAATGGGAAAAAACGAGTCTGAGACTGGCTTTGATTTAACCTTCCCAGCAGACTCTTCAGCGACAGCTGCTGCGCCTTCGGCGTCCTCGGGTTCCGCGTCTCATTTACGGCCAAACTCATTTCTCGACCAGCTTGCGTGCTTTTTCAATTACCGCTCGGCCAGGTCTTTGAAGCGGGTCTGTCTGCAAAAGTAAAAAATATACAAAAAACGAAAAAACAGAAGAGGTAACCCTTTTTGCTGTCCATTATGCGCCTTCGAAGCAAAAGGGGTCCCGACTCTCAGCTGAATTAGCGGCAATTAATCTTAGCGACATGTGGATTGTGGCAAGAAATCTTGGCTAAATAATTCCGGGAACTAACATTTATATATATTTATATATTATCAACATTTATTTACTAATTTTATAATTTTATTTACAGATCATTGGCATTTGTTTTTTTCTGGCGGCACTGGAGCGGCTCCAACATGAGCCATGGAGAGCCTGGGCTTGGGCAGCAGGCGCAACAATGGCGGCAACTCATCCGCCGCCACGCCCACGGTTCCATCGACAGCCGGGGGCGGTGTGGGAAAGGTTTTGGTGCATTCAAAGCTAAAGGCACAGCCGCAGCAGCAGCTCTCCAATCAGAATTATTATACGCAGCAGCAGACTCAGCTGCAGCGGCTTAAGCAGCAGCAACAAAAGCTGCAGCAACAACAACAGCAGCAGCAGCAACATTGCCTACAGTTTCCGCCTCCGCCGGACTATCCCCCACCTGCAGCTGCTGGCTCCCCGGTCAGCGGATCTAACCAAAACCGACGACAGCTACTGCCTCGCTATCCCGATCCCGATCCGGATGCCATTGAGGTGTGCAATGATCCCAGGCAGGAGACCTCGCCCCATCATCTCAAGCAGCTGGCGGCGGCGGCGCGGCACAGCAAGAGTCTGGGCAGGCTGCAGGGCTCCACCATATTGGCCCATCAGCCGCACCATGACTACTCCTATGCCTATTACGAGCCCGGTGCCGCCATGAGGCACTCGCCTGGCACAGCAGCAGCAGGAGCTGCTGGATCAGGAGCAGGAGCAGGAGTAGCCTCTGCAGCAGCTGTTTCCACAATGACCGGTAGCCAGTCGCCTTCCTCCTCCTCTACAGAGACACCACCGCCACCGCCAAACTCCATACGAGCCCTACTCTCCAAGGGCAAGAAGAACAAGCAGCTCGTGAGTCCCGCCACCCTTCAGTCCTACCAGACGCGCTACCACAAGCTAACCACGGCCCGAGCGACTCCTGGTCAGAGCGAGAACTTTTATGAGGAAATCAATGCGGCTGCGCTGCACACCACCGCCACCGTCAGCAGCAGCAGCAGCAAAAGCATCGCCATCACCTCATTGCAGGGAACAGTGGGCTCACAGTCGGCCGGCTCCCTGGGCCAGACCCTGGTGGAGGAGGAATTGCGCCGGGTTCAAAATCGCCATCATAAGATACTCGGCGAGCTGAATCTCAGTGTGGAGGCCATGCTAATGCCAGAGAGTCCGCCCAAGTCGATGGTGGATCAGCCGGCAGGGAGCACAGGAGCACAAACAGCACAACCAGAGCCCAGCGTGAGTGTGACGGCAGCCAGTGGACAGCCGCCAAGCATTCTGGTTCGTCTTAATTCCGCCTCGGCGGATAATATCTGTGATAGGAGGGAAGGTGGAGCAGGAGGAGGCGCAGGAACTGGAGGAGCAGGAGGAGGAGCATTAGGCCGGAGAGGACTTCCCGAACAGCTGCTGGCCAGTGCCGATCTAGACAGCGGCTTTAGCGGCAGCAGCGGTGCCAGCTACATTGGCAGCCTGCGCCTCAGCAAGTCCCAGCACATCAAATGTGCCCGGCAAGCGCCCACGGCGGTCACCCAGAGCTGTCGCTCCTTCCAGCGAGCGGCCACGGTGTACGATGAGACGGGAATGGGTATCGGTTCGGGTTCGGGATCGGCTTTGGCTAGCACCTGCGGCAGCAGCTTCCTGGCTCGCGCCTCTTGCGGCCGCAGAATCCTGAGCTGTGCCAAAATAAGGGCCGCCGAGGATCCGGGACCCAATCATCATCATCATCGAATCAGTGGACACCAGACAATGCCAGCGGTCCAGGCCACGGCCACAACGGGCAACGAGTCGAAGGCCAGGAGTTTTTGGAGTCGCAAGGGATGGCGGAAACTGCCGGGATTTTCAACCTCCACTTCGAGTATCAACGATGCTGGTTTAACGGGTGAGTGGACATATTTTACTTTGGAAATATATAAAAAAGGGAAGATTTTATATCTTTTAGATTGATAAATTAAAGGGGAGAAACACGAAAGTATTTAAACATTCATTTTATCCGAAACACGCCCTCTGGTGGCATTGTTATCTGTAAAGCTTGGTTAAAGTTTCTTTTATACGCCGCTAGTTTCGGATAAAAATATATATTTCCTTACATCTTTCTTAAAATTGCTTAAATTTCTTTCTTTACCTTGTTTTTTATTCATATGCTAAAATGTGTTTTAAAAAAATGCATAAACAAATTATTAATTGATTTTTGAATTGTCAACAAACCTAAATTTCTTGACTATGTTTGGGTTTTTGGCTTTTCCGCTAGATGGAGCCACCCTATGTAGCAAGTACACAGTGTAAAGTGGCAAGGAATTGAGAAAATATATACGTTTTTTATAAATATTAACAAAAAATAATATTATAAATAAATTGATGATTAAAATAAATTATAAACACAATTATAAATTAAGAAAATATTTAAAATTGTAATGAAAACTAGAGTTTAGCTTACGGAATGCCATTTATTTTTTGATTTTACTGAGTTCCTGGGTTTAGAAAAATTATAATTTTTATTATAAATAAAATTATAAAATTATAGTATTTGTACGAGTTTTTTTTACAACCTTACATATTTTCATTAATATTTTTTCTTTTTAATCTTTTTAAGAGTTTTCGACTCATGTAAAAACGTTTTATTTATGTAAATTCATTCGTTTTTAGCTTACAGAAATTATGAAAAAAAATATATATATAACTTAATTTTGATGAAAAAGAGAACAACAACAAATAGAAAACAAAGATTTGGCTGGAAAATCAGTTTATTTGTTATTATCAGAGGCTTCGCATGCGGAGCGCACATCAGTGAGCGCCGAACGAACCCGAAAGAGGCATGGGTCTGGTCTTGGGCACATGCTCCGCTGGCTCCAGTCTCGTTTTTTTTTTTTTTTTTTTTTTTGTATAGCTATTGCCTTTTTGTATGTGTTTATTTTTTTTTTATATATTTTTTGTGGGTTTTTGCTTACTTACTTCGGGGCGCAGCGCTTCGGGTAGGCGATGAATTGGATTCGTGAACGCGGTTTCAGTAGAATCGATCTTGCCGCGGATGCTGCATGCGTTTTTCTCGTGTGTCCTTTGGTTTAAGCGCGGCCTCAGCGGGCTCTCTGTGTTTTATTTTTTTTATTTTTTATTTTTTTTGTGAGAGAAATTTAGGCAGAATTTTAACTAAACGAAAATAGAAAACACACCAATGAAATAGTTTAAAAAAAAAAACTGAATCAAGAGCCATGACCTTCCAGCAGCAACAGCAGCAACACTTGCTACGACGTCATAGTCACCTGGGATTGCCCCATCAGCATGCCGCAGGTGTTGTCCTGCTAAAATGTAGGTGAAATCGTATTTTAACTAAATTATTATAAATTAGAAATAATAAACTTGAGACAATTTATTGAAACGAAATGTGAGCAATGCCAGTGACTCAGCCGGGCCATTTTCCCAATTGTTTTAAAACAATTTTTTGTTGTTAGCTATTTTTGTGCGTAAATTGTGACTCACTTTTAGCCCGATTTGTTTGGTGTGGCCAAAAATAAATATCTATTTGTACAATTTGAAGTCGAAGTGGGACAAAGAAACTACATATTTAGGCAGGTTTTTGGTCCTTTTTTTTTAACAGTTTTAATTAGGAATTCGAAAGCCAGAAACCTTTTATTAAAAAATTTATTTATAAAATATATATTTTCTCTTTAATAAATCTTTCCGGATTACCCTTTGCCATAATTTATACACAAATATCTCAAAGTTTATCAAAGTTTTCTGCTATTTTTTTTTTTTTTTTTCTGTTCTTCACACTTTTGCATTTCATTCCTAGATTCCTTTCAATTATTCATCATTTAAAGTGTGCAAAAAAAAAAAAGAAGAAAGGGAAAAGAACTTGAGAGAAAAACGATTTATTATTATTGCACTTTTGTGTTATCATTTTTTATTCGCAGTTATTGTCCATTTCGCGATTGTCGTTGGCTTTTGTGCTCGATGATGTTGATGTTGGATGATGCTGCTGCTGCTGCTGTGTGTCTGTTGACATCTGTGGCATTAGCAGCTCGTGTTTGAGTGCGTCTAAGCACTCGTTAATCAGGGTCGCCAAGGCGTCTTCCCGGTGGGGGATCTCATTTCCTACTCTCTGGTTATTATTGCCCAGAACACAGCCGCCTTAGTTCGTTAGCTTAACCCACTAAAGCTCTCCCCCGCCCCTGGAAATCGAATCTGAAAGTAAATCAGGTTGCAAGTTTGTCATGTGCAGCACGAAATTCGTGTAGTTTTTGGTGCAGTGAAAGTATAGTAAACAAAAAAATTGCTTACTTAATATATCTCATTTTGGAAACACACCTGGGGACAGGGGGTAAAAAAAAGAAAAACAACAAGGAACAGCGACAGCACCTTTGTAAATTTGCATAACAACATGCGCAGCCTGAAAACAATATCTGATCGTCAATCTTTAAGCTTAGATTATCTCAAATTATAACAAAAACCCAACTAGACAATGCCTAAAAACTATAGTTGAATATATCGATTGTAGATTACTGACGCAAAAGTCCTAAATGATATAATTAATAATTAATAATAAATAATGTCATTATATAATCGCAGTAAATTTGATATTGAAATTCTTTGATATTTTGTTATTTAAAAATTAATTTATTGTCATTTGCATTAAAACTATTGTTATCTGATTTTATTTGATTATTTTAACAATATTTAAATATTTTTATATCTAAGAAACGAAAGTTTCCACAGTTTTAATATATTTATTTATAAGATCTGTTATTAGGTATTTATTAAAAAATCCAATCTTTATTTATTTTATAATTTCCTTTTTCTTGTACATTTTCCTGTTGAAATTACATTAGATTTTTAGGCCATAATGATTAATGGTTAGCACTTGGCTGCCGGTATTGCTTCTGCCCGCGTGCTGTCAATATGTCGAAGCTCTGGGATCCAGTTGGCAATGGCAACTCCTTGTGGCCTCTTTCAGCTGCCCCCTCGCACCACCTTGTTTCCTGTCTCGACACACACACTTGTCCAATTATCGCTGTCGCTGCCAATTGAAAGCCATAAATTTGTCTAATTTCGGGTCCACTAATTTTTTTTTTTGGCCAATGTGAGAGCAGCTATGGGCCACGATTTGGTTGGGTTATATCTTTGTTATTAACTCAGAGATTAGCTTCTATTTTTATTAACTCTCAAAGGGCTTCACCCAAAGTTTTAAGTTGGAAAATTTAGCTTCTGGTTAGGTTTCTTTCTTAACTCGCTGTTAGCTACCACTTTTCTGCCTAGTTGTTGGTTTTTTTGTCTCAGTTCTTGTTGCAGAATGACATTGTCTAAGCCAAATAAATAGTTGCACAATTATTTTAAGGCTCCCATTATTCGTTTTGTTTTCCTGCTCCACTTGAGGTGGATGCCCAACAGAAATGCGAACAGAAATGCGACAAATTAAATTGGGATCAGGCAAAAGTCTTCTGTCGTCGCCGGTTGCATGCCACTGATCAGTTGTCCGAGATTAATGCGGCAAATATATATCCGTTGCCTACACTTAAAATAATTAAAGAAACCCATTAAAATTACAACTATTTTACATATTTTATATATCTTTTTTTTGAGCTTAAATAATTCGAAATTTAATTGAAATCTTTATTGTTTATATTCTCCCCTTTATATTTATTTATAATTTCAAGTGTAGCCCAACTGCCCCTCCCCCGAGATAGCCCCTTTTTTTTCTTTGGCTGATGGCCATGCATTTTTAGCCGCATTGCGCATACGCACCGTTGACCCAGCCGCTTTACTTTCGTCTCAGAATTTCGATACGAAATTCGAATTAGAATCCAAACAACAAACTGGGCCAAGTGAGTATAGATGCCCCCACCTCCACTCACTCATTTGATTTGCCCCACTCTGTCTCCGTTTTGGTTAATTAAGTTTTTGTGTTCGGCTGTCAGCAACTGGATTGACTTGAAATAGTTGCAAGCAAAATGAGTGAGGAGAAAAAATAAACTAAAAGGAAAACTACTAAAAAAAATAAAAAATAAATAATAATGTGGCTGTGCGCGACGAATGTGTCTAACCAAAAAGCGTATGGCTAGCATTTTGTGGGACAAAACGTTTTTGGCACGCATCTGTTGGATGTTGGCTGTTGGCTGTTAGCCGTTGGTTTCTCGTCTTGGATGCTGACAGTGGGCTGCGGCTGCCGTTGTTGTTGAATTGGTCAACAACATGATTTATGTCCAATCTGTGAGCCTGGGCGTGGCCTAGAGCTTTTGAGCCGGAAGCAGACGAGCGCCGGACAACTTGGCTGGTTGCGATAGATGGACAGATGGTGGGGAACCCAAGCACTCATGACAGACAGGCTCCAGACAGAGATTCTGCAGTCAGATCCTGAGTTCTCTCCTTCTTAAGAAGTTGACAATGGAGCAAATTAGGCAGCAAACTGTCTAAAATTCTAAGGAATTCAAAAAAAAAAATAGTAACTAAAGGGGACAGAATATTATATATTGTTTAGATATTTAAAACTATATTTTAAGTAGATTTATTTTTAATACATTTTATTTAATGGATATTGTTAATTGTGATAGTTTTTTTTTATTGATATTTTTCAATATTTTTTAATATTCAAATGCACGTTTATTTTCCTTTTGGTTATTTGTAAATATATCCCCTATGATCTTCCTGATATTCTAGATTTACAAATTTTTATTATTATTATTTATTATTATTTATTTATTATTTCTTGTACAATAATTTTTGTCTGTGCTGAATCTTTGAAATATGAAGACAGCCGTTGAAATTTCCTGCTTTTATTACAGATTTAATCTCTCAAGTTCAGGTTTTTAGTTTGATTTACTTTGTTGCGGCGCAGCGAATGCTGAAAGTTCTCCAGGTTATGATAATGCCTTTAGTCAGGGACACTTAGGATTTTCCTAATATTTTGTATATATAATTTTATGCTTAGGAAATATGCCTTAGTCTGAGTTTTTTGTTGCGAAAATATTTATTCTCTCTCGACTCAAAAAATTAATAACTCACCAAACTCAAATCGAACCGGATGGAAACTACCCACAAAATAATATGAAGTGAACCACGCAACCACCAAAGCATACAAACTGCTTACTATATATATATATATTATATGGCATATATATTGCATAATTGATTGCAGCTTGTCGTGGGGGGACGAGAATGGAATGTCCATGTAATACCGTGCCAGGTGTCATAAAGTCATAAAACTCTTGCAATTTGCGCTTGAAGGCCCGCCCAGGCAAGGCAGCCAAATAGTAAAAAAGTGTCAGCCTACGAAACTAGAGAGTACAAAAATAGGAGTATAGAAAATTAAAGTACAAAACTAAAGTAAAATTGAAGTAGAGTTAGTTGTTAGGGAAGGTAGATTCAATTTTGTATTAGTTTAGCCCAAGCAAACCCTTCGTTGCATTTATCAAAGAGGGAAAATAATTGATTATATTTTGCTAATATATATATACATAAAATATAATATATTATGTCACTCCATCACCCCCAAAAGTTAGCAACAAAACCTCATGAGGGAGCATACAGGACGCACTTTCGGTTTCTGCTTCTTCCGCCCGCATTTCTCAGACTGTCGTCTGGATGGATGTACTTATTATATTAAATATTAAATATTAAATACATTAAAATAAGAATAAATTGCAAACCAGGTTGTTATGAAAGGACTGCCATACTGTTTGTTATTTTGAAGATCAAGAAAGAGGGTATAGCTTCAGATTCCTTGACAGCTGCCAATATCGAAAAGGTTTTTATTAACATAAAAAAAACATATATTACTTCTCATTTAAACAACCATTAAAGAGTATTGATAAAAATTTTTTTGGTCCTAACTCCATTCCTCCTGCAGGGTTTCGTATTTCTTTTGTTTTGGCATCATGGCAAAAATATAAAAAAAAAGGGAAGGGAAAGGCTCAAACAACAAAGGAGTAAAAATCCAACAAACAAACAAATGCCAGCAAAAATATAAAGGATACGCAGAACAAAAAAAAAAGTTTCAAGCAAAGCTAAAAAGTATAAAATTATTATTTATTTTTAATCTATATATTTTTGTCCCCAATTCGATTTAATTTGCAAGACTGTCAGTCAAAGATTTATCAACTGGCCAGGCATACAAAATTGCCGGCAAATATCTGAAACGAAAATTAAAAAAATTAAAAATTAGCCAAAACTGATTAAAAAAAGGGAAAAATATTCAACCTAAAATTCATTCCAAAATGCGAAATATTAAAGAAATTCAAGTCAGGTTGGTGGGGGTCTTAATACCTGTACAGAAACAACCGAGCGAAATGCTTATAATCAGATTGCATGAAATGCGATTTGCATTTCCCAGGAACAGACGGGGACAGGGGAGGGATTCAGGGAATGTACCGCCTTTGTGTGTGTGTGTCTCGGGGTCGTCCTCCAGGCCTGCTCCCCTCCTGTCCTGCCCTCGTGTGCTTCTGAGTTCCCAGCCTCCCGATTGTTTTGTTTTCTGCGTTGTTGTTGTTGTACGTTTTTGCCAAAAATAGAACGTAATTAAGAGCAGGAAATTTCACTTTTGCGTTTTCCATTGAAAGTGCTCATAGAAACAGCTCAAAGTGCAGCCATCACACGAATTATATATATGTATACATATCATATATATACACTCATGGACAAAATAATAGGTGTGTTTTTTTTTTCAATTTTTAACTTCTTATATCTAAGCCATCTTTTCTCCAATCTCAAAAATTTAAAGCTTTTTGAGAACGTATATTAATTGCCTTTAAACCAAAGGCAAAAAATATTTCAAAAAATTCTTAATTTCTAAGTAAAATAAATAAATCCTTAAAACCCCCCCCTTTTGGCTGGTCATAATAATAGGTGTGCTAAGAGAAATGTTTAAATAAAAAGCATATTTCCCTCTTTTTTGTCTTGTTTTATATTAAAGAAGGTGTCTGGCAGCTAATAGCCGGTATATCTGCCATTTTTGGCAGGACTTTCTCCTTCTGTCTTGACCTGAAGGACATTAACTGGCGACAAGTTCCAATTGGAATGCCATACCATGTCCTTTGGACAATATCCCTTTTTTTGGCCAGAACGTCTTTCCTATCTCTCCTTGACGTTCACCCCCATAGATTTTGGACAGGATTGAGGTCCTGTGATTGACTTGGCGAGTCAATAACAGCCATATTTTGCTCTCGGAACTAGTCCTTTACTAGTTGAGAGGCGTGTTTTGGGTCGTTATCCTGCTGGAACTTCCATAAAAGTGGCATATTATCCTCGGCATATGATAGCAGCACCGTCTCCAATAGATCTTTGTAGACGAATGTGTCTGTTAATCATCTTATTGATGAGTCAAACGGACACCATAGCATGAAAAGCAGCTCCCATATCAGCAGGCTTCCACCTCCATGTTCCACAGTTTTATATAAGGTCCTGGGATCAAATTCTTTCCTTTTGCTGTTGCTAAAAGGAACGTTCGTTGTCCTAGAGGCAAAGAATTTGATCCCAGGACCTTATATAAAGCTGTGGAACATGGAGGTGGAAGCCTGCTGATATGGGAGCTGATTTTCATGCTATGGTGTCCGTTTGACTCATCAATAAGATGATTAACAGACACATTCGTCTACAAAGATCTATTGGAGACGGTGCTGCTATCATATGCCGAGGATAATATGCCACTTTTATGGAAGTTCCAGCAGGATAACGACCCAAAACACGCCTCTCAACTAGTAAAGGACTAGTTCCGAGAGCAAAATATGGCTGTTATTGACTCGCCAAGTCAATCACAGGACCTCAATCCTGTCCAAAATCTATGGGGGTGAACGTCAAGGAGAGATAGGAAAGACGTTCTGGCCAAAAAAAGGGATATTGTCCAAAGGACATGGTATGGCATTCCAATTGGAACTTGTCGCCAGTTAATGTCCTTCAGGCCAAGACAGAAGGAGAAAGTCCTGCCAAAAATGGCAGATATACCGGCTATTAGCTGCCAGACACCTTCTTTAATATAAAACAAGACAAAAAAGAGGGAAATATGCTTTTTATTTAAACATTTCTCTTAGCACACCTATTATTATGACCAGCCAAAAGGGGGGGTTTTAAGGATTTATTTATTTTACTTAGAAATTAAGAATTTTTTGAAATATTTTTTGCCTTTGGTTTAAAGGCAATTAATATACGTTCTCAAAAAGCTTTGAATTTTTGAGATTGGAGAAAAGATGGCTTAGATATAAGAAGTTAAAAATTGAAAAAAAAACACACCTATTATTTTGTCCATGAGTGTATATATATATTTGTGTACTGTACACATGTGTGCAAGCATTTTCCTATAAAATATAAATTTGTAGGAAAAACAAATAAGCTAAACTTTAAATTTTGATATATTTACTTATAATTTAATATTATTCAATAATCAACATTTTACATTTACAAAACGTATGTGATAAATGTGATAAGCTATTTGAAAAATCGGAAAATTATCATAAAAATAATTATAATTTCGATTTATTCATATTATATGCAATATATTTTTAATATTTAAAAGAATATTAAGCACGATATTTATATTTATATCGTTGATGCTTTCCCGGCCTTCTTGTAGTATTTCCTAAGTCATGTCTTTGTCTTTGATCTTGCAGTGCGCAGTTCGCAGGACTTATGACCTCGAGACTACACCCCCTCTTTTCAAACCCTATCCCCTCGTACCCCCCTCCACATACATATGTACATATATAGTACCATATTCGGGAAATCGCTTCACAATAATTGAGAGCACGCGCACAGGATTACACGAAATAATTTTATTGCAGGACTCGCATGCAGGCAGGGTTGCATGCTAACGAGGGATGGGATTATCTCCGGCAGAGGGATGCTCCTCCTCCTCTCTCAAAAGCCAAGCCAGTTGATCTTCCCATTCTTTTTTTTTTTTTGTTTTATACCAAACCACTGGCACGAATCAACATCAACATCGCCACCACCACCATTACCCCATCTAAAATATCATCTGCAAAATATTGATATCACTAGAGTAAACATTATCGATATATGGGATGTATAGAGCCAGCCCATTGATGGTTGGTGCCTGGGTCCATAAATAATAATACATTTAACGATGTCAGGTCCCGGATCCCGTGACTTCTGTTTACCTTTGCCAATTGTTATTGTTATTGTTATGGCGAGCTAGAGAATTTTCGGGAAGCCATTAAGTGTGCAAAATACATACACAGAAATCCCAGGCAATGTAGGTAATTAGGTTTTTCTCAGATTTTGTGGTGGTGAAAAGTTCAAAGATTACCAGTTTTTCCTCCAAAATAAAACTATCAAACTCTCGAGTCTCTCAGGTTTCCAGAGATTTCCTGCTTAATGCTTTTATTTATGCTCTGACAGAGGGAGAGATATGAAATTAATTGTCTCCTCTTACCGTCCATCCGCCACACGCATCGATTTCGGGTTCCATTTCTTCAGGGTGGTCATCAAGGTGTTAACACCCCGCTTCTCCCCTTTCCTTTTGGTTTGTTTGTTTTTATCGCCCGCACCTTAACACTCAACGTGTGTAACCTTAGACAAGGTAACAAACTTGGCCTAGGCCAAAAGTTGTTGCGCTCAAGGCAACAAAGGAAAGAAAATCGAAAAAAAAAGAAAGGGAAACCGATTGAAGCTGAGTTTCCCAAGCGTTTGTATGTGTGTGAGTTTTTCAGCAAGATTTTTCCCTGCGCTTTTCCAAAGACCCTTAAAGTAAATACAAATTGGAAGCCAAGTCTAAGATATATTTAATTTAAAAAATATATACCAAAAGATCGATAATATTTTATATATTTTTTATATTTTAATATAAAAATATCTATAAAATTTTTGAAATTATGATTTATAATTTATATTTATTTTATATTTTTTATATTTTTTATATTATATACAAACATTTTGCAATCTCTGAGGCAGATCAATGCTCCGCAAAGTGTCCGTTGACCGTCAGGAGCAATTAATTGGCATTACCAATTTTATGCCTCGTTTGGCCTGATAATACAACAAAATAATAATAAAATAGAAAATGCAGCTGATAATGGAGAGGGGAAATATTTGGCCAAACAAGTGTTAAGTTGGCCATTAATATATACTAATGCCTTTGGCAGCGCATTCATTCGCCTTTTGATATTTCCAAAAATATTTGTTATATATTTTTTTTTTTTCATTTTCGAATGTTTTTTGTTTATTGTTGTTGGAAAGTCTTCTCCAGCTCCTGATCTAAGGAATTTGTTTACATATATAATATATGCTTGTCGGTATACTATATATTTTCGTTCACATGATTTGCCCATCTCGCATTTTCCTCGACCTTCTCTTTTAGCTCTTTTCCTTTTCAGTTTTTGTTTTGTATTTTTTTTTTTTTTTTTAATTTTGTTTGTGTTGCCTTTGGCAAAGAAAATGTTTGTGTTTTGGCCAGGCTTTTTGTTGTTGTTGTTGTTGCGTTGCCAATTTGGCGATTTGAATGCCAGATACTCTCGGACATAAACGATGCATACTCATAAAAAAAAAAAAATTTTACTAGTTTTTCTTACTGAATGAGATTTATCGAAAAAATTTCAATGCCGCCGCAGGCCACGAAAAGCAACCGAAGTCCATATTATTGGCCAGGCCAATAGGTAATTTACATAACAACCGCAAGGCGTGCCAATAATAATGGTATGTGGTGGCACCTATCAAGGGACTTGGGACTTCCGGAGAATCCAGAAATCACAAATTTTAACTCATTCAAAGCTGAAACTTAATTGTAAAATAATTAATTATGTATATTTTTAATTATTTATACACCAAATATACCCCAAAATATATCCCTAAGCACAAGCCAAAGCACTGAGCTATGCGGAACAGCGTTCGTTCGTTAAAGGGCGCATTGAACTTTTGCTGAAAGCAAACACAACAAATGCAAATGCAAGAAACGAAACGAAGAAATCTGCGGAACAACTGCGGGTCGGTCACTGCCATCCGCAGAATTGCAACCTCAGCCCTCAGATCTTTAGCCAGCATACTCAGCAGCAGCAAGCAGCAGCATCAGCAGCAAGCAGCAAGCAGCCTTCACTGCCAAATGCCAAATGCAGGGAGACACATCCAACCGTCTATTTCTGGCAAGGGAAATTTCTCTCACATGGTGTTGGTTTTTATCCATAGTACATTTCAATATAATTGGGAAGAAGAAAACATGCTCAGCACTTTCAGAGTTGAAGCTTAGAACAAAAGGTACAGAAATATATCTCTCGTTCGCTACTAAGCTGATACATTGCAGGCAAAGCTTGGAAAAATTGTGAGAACAAAAGATAGAAAAAGATCTGCCTCGTTCGCAACTGAGCGAATTATTTATCTATCTTTATATCCTATCTATCCATTAAATTTATACCATTTATGTATCCTTTCGTTTCAACTTTCTATCAATATCCCTGCAAACAAATAGGCTTCCCAATTTGCTTAAATTCAATTACGTTATCTGTTATCCTGGAATCCTGCCTGGAATCCCGACGTCATTTGTCCGATTTTGGAAAAGTCCGTGTGTGTGTGTGTGTGGGTGTGGGTAGGGAGGCAGGGCGGGCAAAGTGAGTGAAATCAGCATGAAACGTGTCCCGACAACGTGTGTATGCTTTCTGTGGCCATGCTTACACTAAGAAAAATAATCAAAAATAATTTCTTACAGATTTATGGAAATATTGTGGTTAGGAAAATATGTCCTGAACCCAACCTGACCCACATTATAGTTATAGCATACTTTCTTGCATGATTTTCTCTCTGTGCACCGTTGTTGTTCATTCATTGCGTAAAAGAGCAATTTGTCTTTGCTTATTTTACGCTTATTATTCCATTGGCATTGCCAGGCGGCCACAATATTTGTTCATATTTTTGCATTGTCCTCGGCCCGCCCACAGCCACGCCTACCTTTTGGATGGTCGCTTGCTGGGAGCGTGCTCGACATGAAACACGAGCTTTTAATTGAGTTGACTTCTTGTCAACGCAAAGAAAATAATAACAAAATTAATAATATTAGGTGAAATTTTCAAGGTCATGTTTTTTGGGTAAAAATGTTATTTAAATATATTAATATTTGATAAAATGTTTTAACAATTTAAACCCCTCCAATGAGATTTTAGAAATATAGCAGCAATAATAAATAATTTTTCCTTTTTAAAGTTCTTTGAACTAAACTCTAAATAGGAACGTTTTCATTGAATATATGTTTGTACTTAAAAATTATTAATGAAATGAATTATGAAAGTGGTTTTCCTTTTGCTTAGCCACAAAATAGAAAAGCTACACGAGAATGCCGAGCAGTGTCTGCTTTGGCTTAACGGCCACATTTTCTTCTTCGACGGCCACGTGTCTCAGAATATGGCTAGGAAAGTTGTTGCTTTTCCTTCCTCTGGTCGTTAGTTTAAAGCCATTTGCCATTTAAAATGTCAGGCCGCAACAGGCAACAGAGGAAAAAGAAAGATACCGAGAGGGAAACAGATTTTCAATGTCAAAAGTCGGTGTCTTGCGTAAGGCGGAAAAAGCTGCAAAGTTTTCCACAGGAAACTGTGATTGGCAACAACTATTTTAACTTGCATAAATAACAGGTAGAAAATTATTCCAATTTTATATATGCATTTATATATATATTTTACACACATATGTATATATATTTTTTTAATTTATTTTACATGTACTAGGTTTATTAAAAGCCTTTAAAAGGTGTAAAAAATTATGGGAAAAATATTGAACATAGTAAAAACCTTTATTCATTCATTAATAACTTTAATTTATTATATACCTTTTCTCATTTACTTGTCCCTGGATTAGTTTATATTTTCTCTGGCACCATTCAATTGCTTTTCCATATTCAATTCCTTTCCCAAACTCATCTTCATTTCGGCGTCTGTGGAGATATTGCAATGCCAGACGGCGGCGCTTGTCCTATATATTTGTATCTGTATCTGCATCTGCATCTGCATTTGTATCTATATCTGCTCGAAACCCATTTCTCAATACCATTCCCGATTTAGAGCTGGAAAAGCACACACACACACACACGCTTAATGGTATATTCCTGATAAAGATCAGATGCTGGGCTGTGGTGTGGTTATGATTCCGCGGCAGACGGCCTGACCCATATCAAAAAGTAGAGTACTTGCACACCTTATTTTCTGGGGGGGAATTGGCCAGACGTTACATAATCCCAAAAAGAAGCAATTAAACGCCGATATACCCTCTCTCTCTCTCTCTCTCTCTCTCTCTCCCGCGACTTTGTTATCTTAATGAGCAAAGCTACTTAAGCTTAATGTGGAAAATATTTTGGGGATTGTATTGGATTGGTTTTCTATTTTGTATTTTTTATTGTATTTTTTTTTTTCCTATATGCATCTTAAGTGGTCTATTAGAATATGAATGCTTTGAGGCATAGCCCAGATTCCCCTCCATCTTCATTATTATTATTATTATTATGCATTATGTATTATGATTATGGCATTGTCCACTCAGAACCCTGGCCCCGGGAACTCCATGGGGAAGGTGTAAGAAGAGGACAATGCTGGTAAATGGATGGCTAATGAATAAGCTTTATGTTCAAGTCCAGAGGAACAGAGATTAACACCTACATCGGCGGCTGCTGAAAACTGAAAATTCAACAGGAAAATAAATGTTTGTGACTAATAAATAACTCTCTAGGCGAGGCAGGTGGTAAATTATTAATTTTAGTTGCATTTTTAGAAGGAACTTGTATAACTAGTTCTTTCTTTCTATTTTTACTCTTATTAAATTGGTATAAATAATGATTAAAAGAAAATTAAATGAAAATGCGGTCAAAAAAAGAAGATCAAGGAGCTGAAAAAAAAAAACTGAAACTAAAAATTAAGTGACAGCCAACGCTATGGATCTATGGATCTTAATTGAATTAGATCCATCTCCACATCTCCATGTCCAATGGCAATCGGATTCATTTCCTCCCTGCTGCTCAGTGCCAGTCTCTGTGTTTGTTTTGGTTTATATTTATTTTTTTTATTGAGAAAACAAACAATTCTGGCCAGCAGAAAAAATTTCATTAAGCAAATCCATTGAGTTTTGCAAAATTATTAATAAAAGTTGGAGTTTTTATTGGGAAAATTATTTTTAAAAAAAATTTAAAAAACTTCTGGTTGTAGAATAATTTTTTTAATATATTTTATAAATGTAAAATGCTTCCGATTTGGTCTGAATTTCTTGGCTCACATTTTGCTCAGTGTAATGCAATGTAAACTCGTTTTTGCATTTAATTGCATTTGATTTCCGGTTGATCAGATCAACTTAATACTCAATAAATAGCAACGGAAATAAGCCATGAAAATAAACTTTTGTTTTTTTTTTTCATTAATATTTAATATTTTCTTTCTAGATCAATATTTATTTAAGCGATTTCCTAACATTTTCCATTTCTCACAGCCTAAAGTTTTCCCTAATAGTATATATCAGCGGCCATAATCAATTAACGAATATTTTCACTTTCGGTCACGACTTGGAAAGCTTCTACCGATCCATCTACCCCCTCCCTATATAGCCAAAATAACCATACATACATATTTATAACACTTTCATTGGAACTGGGACCGCCTTATGGTTTATAAAAACAAATCAGAAATCAGAAGAAAGAAACGATTTCTGGGGAAATCCCCGTTATAAATGCATAAAATCAAATGAATTCTTCTGGGGCAAGTCGAGTAATAGTAATAACAATGATCAATGATAATAATGCTCAGATATATATATAAATATATATGTATATTGTGGAGAATATCAGACTTTCAAAGTGTTTTTCTTAGTTTTTTTTTTTAAAAATTTTTTTTTTTTGTTGGGAATAAAGAACATATCGCTCTGTGTGGCGTCTTTAAGAGTGACCCAAAAGTGATCTGAAGTGATCTGGAGTAAAGTGGTGACCCCAACGACTTCATTATGCAAATGCAGCCTCAGCCCCGCACTTCACTCACTTCAAAAGCCCCCAAAGTAAAGTGCTGGCCATAATTATATGACAGGGCGCCTCCCGTTCTTTATCTTAAAAGAGAACATAAGAGAGAACATATAGACTTAAAGATACCGATTACTATAGCTATATATATATTTTATTTTACAAAATATCTATAACTTGAATATGTTTTAAGTAAATGAAAATATTTATAAAACTATTTGTTATATCATTAACTTGATTAATATTATATAGACACAATATACCCTATTTTACCCTGGGGGAAAATCGTTTGCAGGCCTTTGGACCAAGTTAATAACGAGGCACCTTCGTTTCCCCAACATCTCTAGATCTTAGTTTTCATGGGTTTTTAATTAGCGTTCGATTCGGAATGACATCTCTCTCTCTGTCTCTGAACCATCGGATTAATTGAAAGTTTTATGTTCAAGTCTAGAAGCATTTTTATGGGCGAAAGTTGTTCAGAGAGGGGAAATTCAAGGGATGTGATTGCTCCGATTGCTATATGTATATCCCAGACAGCCCGCATAAACCTTTACCCAAAAAAGACAAAACCCTTCCTTGTGTGTGGCCATTCCTGATCAATATACATATGTACATATATATATATGTATAAAAGGAATTCTCCTTGTAAATCACTTTGTATAACAATTTCCTTAACTCTTCCAATTCCTTCAACTCGTTTTGGAAATGTGAATGAAAAACATTGTGTTTATCACAGAATTAATGCCTTTCACCAAGTGTAAACAAGTTAAGCTGTCATCTAATCTATTTTCCCCCCATCAAAGGCTGCTAGCTCAAACCTGAGCTGGGGGATTCATAATTATTATTTTTCTTTGGTTGGTCAATGTCAAGGTTTTCCCATAATCATACCGCAGCGATCTCTCCTTTCAGTCCTTCTTCTAACTAAACAACGAGTCACGCCATTTGCATTATACTTGGATTTTGTGGGTTAGTTTTTCCTGGGTTGTCCACCTGTTAATATACATATATATTATTTTTCCTGGTTTTTCTCCCCCAGAAAGCACACAGTTTTCCTACATTTTGAATAGGGCTTATGACGCATTCGGCGTTGAGTGTTATCTATGGGGTTTTAGTAGTTCTGAATGGATTATTTTTTTATCTGTTTATGATTGTGGTGATTGTATATCATATACACAAATTCCTGACCGACTTTTAGTTAAAATAACATTTATGAAACTACACAAATTCCCTTATTGATGTGTTTTAATTACCCGGAAAAGAGGTTTTATTGCACATTCCTTAATATCCCGATCCTGTCATTAGCTGTTGTTTTCTCGCCGCCAAGTTTTCCCATTTCCCTTTTACCTTCTTATTTTACCCCTCTCCCACCATCAATTGAGAAATGACTTGTTAATTTTCTAATTACGAAATCATTTTCCTCGGCCTTTCGCTGGGAAACCTCTTCTCGTCTGCTACCTGAACCTGTGACTGTGGCTGTGGCTGTGCCTGTGTTTCCCATTACCCCCCCCCCCCCCCCCCCCCCCCCCCCCTGTTTTCCTTTTCCCCCTGCCGTCTGCCCTTTGGAGGCGGCGAGGCTTTTGAAAAAGGAAGAAGAAGGTTGTAATGGGAACGGCGGGATGATGAATCCCAAGGATCTGGAAGAGAAACCAGTTTTGGATTTGTCTTAATTTCTTACACCAGCCGAAAATTCACATTGCCTGTGGCGTTTGACTGCACAAAAAAAAATAGTTGAAGTTGATTTAGACACTGTTGTTGAGTTTAAAATATAGTTTTAAAAATAATTTCAAGGATTTATCGTAGTTTTGGGAGTTATTACCTCTCTAAGGCTCCTTTTGATCCCTATTCTATTGATTTCCTATTAATATATAATTGAGAAATATAATATAATGTCTCAAGAAATGGCTTGTTTTTAAAAATGAATTCAAATATTATCTCTTCTAGCTAATGTTGAATAATTTGTATTTATCCAAGTTCCATGTCAGCGTCTATAGCTCTATATATTTTGAACCATTTGTCTGCGTATAAAAGAAAAAAAAATAAGGATAACTACGCATAAAAAAGAGCACAACAACAGAGCATAATATATATATAAAAAAAAAAAACATAACGATGGATGTTCTTTACCTGTTCCCGAGTGCTCGTTTGTTGTTCCTGTGTGTGTGTTTTTTTTTATCATAATCATTTGTGAACTGAAGCTGTCTCACTGCTGGTCGCTTTTTTGTGTGTTTCTCGTACCCATTCAAATGGTATATTTGGGGAATATTTGTGCTGGAAGCCATACAAATATTTAAATTTAATTTTTAATCTGCTTTTTGTGAGACTATTGTTCACAAAAATTCAATTTCTCGCAAGATTTCAAACAAATCTTGTTAATAATTTTAATTTATCTAAATATAATAATAGGTAGTCCTCAGTCTCACAAAAAAAACTACTCCCTGGCCCTGTGAATTTGTTCTTCTTTTTGTATTTTGGCCCTCGGCTATCCATCCGATGCGTATCTTACAGATACATGCATCCACTAACACAGGCAGCGCACAGTTTGCGAGAGGGAATGTCTGCATGAATGATTTCTGGCTGGTAAACTTCAAGTGCGACTGCTGCCTGCTTCTGTCTGTTTGGTAATCACAATTATCTTAAATTCTTAGCAACACAACACAAGGCAGGAGGAAAGGTAATGTGAAGTAGGAATTATGTGCATCAACAACAACAACAATAAAAAGCGATTCTCTTTGAAAGATCAAACTATATAATGCTCGGCAGACTAAGGGCAAGAAATGGAAAACTAAAAGCGAAATTACATGAATGAAAGAACAGACAAGAGTCACGTAAATACAGTGGACACTGTTATATATATATTTTTTTTTAGCATTTTAGGTATATATGGTTCCTTTTTCTGAGAGTTTGCTTGATTTTTGTTTTTATATTAAATTATTTAATTTTTTTAATACATTACAGTTTCCTATTCTTCGAGGTTGCACTGTTCTTCAGCTTTGTGTGTTTTTTTTTTGTTGTCTCTTCATGTAAATCTCCTTGATTTCTGCCTCTGTCACGTCACAACCTTAGCAGGTGTATCTGAGAAGGAGCAGCAGCAGCAGCAGCATCACTTGCTAAACACATATTTACCTGTGGGGAGGGGGTTGGGGTTGGGGTTATATTGCCTAGATCTCTCTGGCCCTGTCACAGTGCAGGTGCATTCATTGCCTGAAAGCTCTAATCATGTTATCACTGAGCCAACAACAATCATACGCCCCGTGGTACCCAATGTTTGCGTTTCCAGACAAAAACTAGAACATTCGCAGAACACTTACTTGAAAACTATTAAGCCAGCAAAAATAACTCGAAGCCTTAAATATTTAATAATAATAAAAATATCAGGTTTGCTACACATCTCGCACATTTTACTGTCAACGCACTTTTAGAATTCCCTTTCTTTTCATTTACATACCTACAAACATACATACTTAAGGCTTATATACTTGTTTTTTTTTTTGCTTTTGTTTTTGTTTTGTGGCCACAATTGTAAAATTCTGTGGAAAACCAGAACAGGAACAATGGGCGAGAAAGGGATAGGTAGAACTGCTCAAGTGCAGCGACAGTTTAGCAGCGAACACAACAACAAAAAGAGAGAAGAATACAAAATAAGAGAAGAGTAGGGTAGAAAAGCCGAGGAGTACAAAAGAAGAAGCAACAACAAAACAACAACAGATGCAGCAATTTCCGGTGCTATTGTTCTCAATCGGCTAACGCCATCTATTCTCCCACTCCATTCTCCACTGCCGCCACCTCCTATCTTTGCCCCTTTTCCTTCGTCATTCTACAATGTACATTGGTATCTCCATCTCGTTCGTTTGCCCCGGCGGTTTTATTTGCGCAAACGCGACTGTTTGGTTGTGTCTTCTTCTTTTACATGCGGGTGTGCGTCATGCCCCATGGCGGAGGGGGGGAGCAAGTTGGAGCGGGAGATGCAGTGCATGTGCAAGGGAGATGGGAAGCTCACAGACCCATTCTCTTATCCAATGTTGGTTTTTCTCTATGTCTTTCTTTGGCGTCTCCAAAAAACAAAAACACGAGAGCTGCGACTGCGTCGTTGAATTAAAGTATTTTCTTTTAAATTTGTATATATTTAATTAAATTATTATTTAATCTATTGAATAAATGATATTAATTTAATGGTTCCATTTTTAAATATTTAAAAACTGCGCTAAACGTTTTTTCTTGTTTAAAACATGTTGGTTCATTAGAGTTCTTACAAATATTTACAAATTTAAAAATATAATAATTTCATTTTCCTTTAATTTATCAGTACGTTTATTATTGTTTATTGATTTTATGATTTCAAGCTTATAGTAGCTAAAACGTATCCGTAGTGCCATCTGTGGTGAAGAGAGGGATAGAGAGACAAAGAGCGCGGCATGCCACAGAGAGAGCGACCGATTGTTCATATTTTTGCTCTGCAGTGTTGCCAGGTTCTGAAGCTAGATTTGGTTTTAAAATAGCTAAATCAACAACAGACAGCGGCCTGAATTTGTTCCCATCTACCGGTTTGGATTCCTCATCATCGCCTGTGCGAAAGAAGACAAACAAAAATTGAAGTGTGGCCGAGGCGGCAACTTTTGAATATACCGCTTGGCGCGCGCCTGGAATAGAGTGGCCATTGCGCACGCAAATAAAAATCGTGGCGTGGTGGTTTCGTCAATTCGTCATTCATTCTCTCAACATATAGCCATATAGTAAATGCTTTCCAACTTTCGTCGTGAGCGGTCCGTTACTTCGCCTCGCGCGCAACTTCCGTTTGTTTAACTTGTTGAATTGATGCTTTATTTTTTTGTGGCAACAAGTGCATACCAAGAATTTTGACCATTTTCGAGTGCGTGCCAAATGGAATTTGTTAAACAAATTCAAGCAAGAAATACCAAATTGTAAAAAAAAAGAGCGAAGAGAAAAAGCAACACAGCTCGAAACGTGCTGCAAGTAATTATTGTTTTTGTGCGGTTTTTGGACGTTCTGTGTTTTCTGCAACAACAAACACAGCTGTCAAAGCGGTGGAGGAAAAACAAAGGAGTGGAGTGTGTGAGTGCACTTTATAGTTGGTTTTATTTAATTGCTTCTTCTCCTCGGCTCTTATTTGATAATTGCAGCTCCGGCTCCTTTTGCTCCCGGCCTTATCTCTCCGTATTCTCCTTCGGTTCTCTTAATTTATGATCAAACGAGTCAAAAGAGAGGGGCGTATACTTTGGTTTTTTTTTTCCTTTTTCTTCCGACCTGTATTTATTATTGTAATATTTCTTGGATTTTGGAAAAGAGGAGAAAAAATAAAAAACACAAGAAAGTGGCCGACAAATTCAAGTTGTTGCATATTTAAAAATTCAACACGCAGCTTGTGGGAGCCAGTCGCAAGTTGGCAGTTCCTTCAAGTGAACGTACAGAATTTAGTTAATAATTAACCGGTCTGGCAAGGACGCATTTTGGCTAATTGTCAGCGAAATTCTTCTTCTTCTCTCATGGGATGCAAATTTATCGTTTTCCCCTGCCAATTTTTGGTCACTTTGACAAAACCAATTTCCGGTCTCTTCTCTCTGGATGGTGCTTGAGTGCAGTCGACAATAATTCAAAGCGTGCCCAAAAATAAAAATTTTAATCCACGTGCATCCTGTGGTCAAAACCTTCTTCAGTGGAACTAAACACTGCAAATTGTGCATAATTCGTGTCTATCTCTCTGGGGGTAAGCATTTTTATCGTGGTTCTCCTCATAGGAATAATAGTGAATGTATCAAAACCAGCGTGCAGTGCAATCACCATTTCAACGGCACGGCGACATTCTGTGCGTGGCTGGAGCCTTCGCCCCGTATGTAGAGAGGCCCTGATTTCCGTGCGTCTCGCTGCAAAATTAACAGCGATCGGAAGCATCACTGGGCGGCCTTCTTTTTGTGATTTTTTTGGCGCGTCTCGAGGAGCACCCCGCGCACGTGTTTGGAGGAGCACCCCGCGCACGTGTTTGAAGGAGCACCCTGTGCGTGTGTCTTCAAGTGGCACCCATACATACATAGAGAGGCGTTCTCTAATCTCACATGTGTCTTCAAGTGGCACCCATACATACATAGAGAGGCG
>VNJN01005304.1:0-11655 GCA_008042485.1 Drosophila mayri | reverse complement strand
TACAATTAGTACATACTTGTGAAAATAATGCCACAGTACTCCCAGCTCGTTCCGAAGTTATCCGTGAAATACAGATCCCCTCAATAGAAAATCAAATTCTGATACTAAACCAAGATATTGAGGAAGGTATTTATATCGCAAATACGATATCCAACCCCAAAAACATTTATGTCCGTATTATAAACACAACAAATACCAATAGAATTGTAAATTTAAGTAAAATTAAATTTGAAACCTTAAATAATTATGATATAAAAAAGGAACTAACGAAGAAAGAGATCATGTCGTTATAGAAAAGCTAATTAAAATCTTCCGCCTATGTTCAAAACTCAATTGAAAGATCTATGCACCAAGTATACAGATATATTCGGACTAGAAACCGAATCGAGAACAACAAACAATTTTTACAAACAAAGACTTAGAGTGGAGGATGATGAGCCCGTATATATCAAGAACTATAGAAATCCTCGCAGCCGAGTAGAAGAAATTCAAGCCCAAGTTCCAAAATTAATAGATGATAACATAGTTGAACCATCAGTCTCAGCGTATAATAGCCCACTTTTATGAGCTCCGAAGAAGTTTCTTCCGGGCTCTGACAAGAAAAAATGGAGATTAGTAATCGACTATCATCAAATTAATAAAAAAAACTCTTGTCTGATAAATTTCCGCTCCCTAGAATTGATGACATTCTAGATCAACTAGGTAAAGCAAAATACTTCTCATGCCTTGAATTAATGTCAGGTTTTAACCAAATTAAACTTGAAAAAAGTTCCAGGGATATATCGTCATTTTCGACGAGCAATGGCTCGTATCGCTTTACGCGATTACCATTTGTCTTGAAAATAGCCCCAAATTCATTCCAGAGAATGATGACTATCGCTTTCTCCGGATTAAAACCGTCGCAAGCATTTCCTTATATGGATGACTTAATAGTCGTAGGATGTTCCGAAAAACATATGCTCAAGAACTTAACTGATGTCTTCGAGAAATGAAGGCAACATAACCTAAAGCTACATCCTGAAAAATGTTCATTTTTCATGCATGAAGTAACATTTTTGTGACATAAATGCACTGATTAGGAAATCTTACCGGATGACAAAGAATAAACAAAGACCCCACTGTCTATAAGAGACACACCAGAAAAAGCTTTCGACAGGGTAATTCTAGATACAATTGGTCCACTACCGAAATCGGACAATGGAAATGCATACTGAAATGTTTAGTTTAGTTGATCCCCTGATGTAGTCCATAGTTTTCCCAGCGTGATAAGAAAGACTTCTGATTTTGGTTGCTGGTTCTGGTTAAATTCTTTATTTGAATTAGAGCGGCTATGGTGCCGCTCCAACGATCGAAATGTCTCTGCCTTTTACAATACTCTTTAAGTCTAATTAGGGGCTAAGTCTGGTAGCTGCGCTGCTCACAGGCGGCGGCAGAGAGACGGCTATATACCTATATACTTATGTATAAGGAAATGTACTTATATAAGTTGCTGCGCAATGTGGAGTCGCGAGGGGTATGCACGTGCTGTCCGTTTGTTACAATTATGCCGACGCTAGCACTTCCCGAGTGCGGGCTAAGCCATAGCGAGCGGTTTATGTTTCAGCCACTTGAGTTTATGATCGGACTTTGAAATATATAAACACTGCAACAAAGTGTTACAGTGCATACCCTCTAAGTACTTTCTGTACAGTGGGTATTTAATATACGCATACTACAATACGCAATTACATTAATATGCGATTTGACAAAGTATTTGGTAGCAATACCAATACCGAATAAAAGTGCAAACATAGTAGCTAAAGTTTTTTTTGAAAATTTCATTCTGAAGTACATTCCAATGAAGACGTTCATTACGGACATGGGAACAGAATATAAAAATTCAATCATTGAAGACCTATATAAATATTTAAATATTAAAAACATAACTTCAACTGCACACCACCACCAAACTATAGGTACCGTGGAGCGAAGCCACAGAACATTTAATGAGTTCATCCGTTCCTACATCTCAGTAGACAAAAATGATTGGGATACATGGTTACAATACTTCGTATATTGCTTTAACACAACCCCCTCTATGGCACACAATTACTGTCCATACGAGCAAGTTTTTGGTAAAATTTCAAATTTGCCAAAACACTTCAATAGCTTAGATAGAATAGAACCACTTTATAATATAGAAGATTGCTAAAGAATCTAAATTTAGATTAGAACAGGCATATAAGCGAGCTAGAATTATGCTAGATGATAACAAACAAAAACAAAAAGATAGGTACGACAAAACTAGTTTAGATTTTTAATTAAAAATAGGAGACCAGATTTTATTGAAAAATGAAGAAGGGCATAAGCTAGATTTTAAATATACAGGTTCTTATAAGGCCCCAGTTCAAAGTAGTGAAAGCCCGAAAATTCCATTGACGACCAACATACATCTTTTGCGAACGATCAGGACACCCAAGAACCAGGACAACGATGACCCCGAGATCTAAAGGACAACGATCACCTTTTGGTGAGCGAGGCGAGAATTATTTTGCATTCAAATTACATTTTTGGGGTGTGTGCGCTAGCAGAGTAGAAAGAGAGGGACAGGAATAAACACAAATACACATAAGAGAACTCCAGAACAAAACGGCAGCATTGACAGGAAATAAAAGACAAGCCATGAATACACTGAACACCGATCACATTATTTTCCTGTCCCTATTAGCGACCCATATTCACACTGTGCCCCTCCTCTCCACCTCGGCTGCCGTTGGGTAATTCCAGGCATCGATTTGGGCAGGACGGGGACAGGAACGTCACGTTGCTGGGATTAATTCCGGGCGTGGGTGGGGGCGGCGGCTGCGGGACCATTCCCAGCCGTTTGTCCAGCCTCAGGGTGCGCCTCAGGGATTAGTCCAGGCGCCATCGCTGGCGATCGCGAGTCATGGGGCATATTTTGGGAGGGCGACAAGCAGCGCGCAGTTTAAATAGCAATATGCATTTATCTGCATATCGTCGTTGCACATTTAATTGGCAACGTAGCGCGGTGTGTATGCGGCTGGACTGAGAACCGCAGAGTCCCGGGTTCGAACCCCAGTCCAGCCGAAAATTTTTTCATTTTTTTTTTCATTTGAATTCCCCCATGAACGCTGCACGTGAATTTCACAGCGAGACGAGCAGCGACGTTGGCATCATGAATTACCCCGGCCGCCCATGTTTAAAAGCGAATGAGAACTTTACATGGGCGGTAGGGTACAACCTCATGAACTTTTCGGTTGGAAAACCATGTCGACTTCCAACAGAAAAGTCCGACTGGGATGTTTTTAATATTTAAATATTTACATAGATATTTACATTCAATGATTGAACTTTTGTATTCTGTTCCCATGTCCGTAATGAACGTCTTCATTGGACGGTACTTCAGAATGAAATTTTCAAAAATAGCTTTAGCTACTGTGTTTGCACTTTTTTTGGTATTGGTATTGCTACCAAATACTTTGTCAAGTCGCATATTAATGTAACTGCGTATTCATTTCCCTTTTCCGATTTTGGTATTGGACCGATTGTATCCACAATTACCCTGTCGAAGGCTTTTTCTGGTGTCTCTGTCTCTGTCTGTCTATTTTTCCAGTAGTAGTGTCTTTGGACCTTGGCCAAAGTTTTTGTAAGGCCAGTGTGACATCCTTGTATTGGATCGTCATGGAATGTAGACAGTATAGCTTCTTTTTCAATTTTTGTATTTATTGCGGTCACCGGGTTGAGTAGCGCTACTCTTAATGATTTTAGTATCTTATTGCCCATTATTTTAAAATTATCAATTGAAACGAGTTCAAAGATATTTTCCCACGGTGCCACTTTAAGCTGGCTGATCTTATTAATACCGGCCCGCTTTTCAAGACTTTGGAAGAATTGACCTAAGTCAAGGGTTCCATTAGTATACAAATCGCTAACATCATAACTTGCTGTAATTTTCTTTCCTTGTTTGAATAAACACATCTTATTATTTACATGCACGGTCACTACTTTGCGTACTTCGTCATTGTTTATGACTTCATATACGTTGGCTTAGAAGCTTTCTCATCAGATTGCCTAGACAATTCTGTTTCTTTTTCTCCTGCGCAGGATTTCTGTCTACTTTGATTTCTAGTAGTGACTTTATATATTGTTCCGGTAATATTTTGTAGCTCTTTAATTGTTATTCTTGACAATGCGTCAGCTACGTGATTGTCTTTTCCCTTTAAATTCTCGACTGTAAAGTCGTATTCTTCTAATTCGAGCCGCATACGTGTTAATTTGGAACTGGGATTTACCATTGAAAACAAATAGGTTAATGGTCTATGGTCTGTTTTAACCGTGAAATGGTGACCATAAATATATGGTCGGAAATGTGTTATAGCCTAATGAATATCAGCTAGTTCCTGCTCAGTAATACTCTTGTTACGTTCTCCTTCAGTAAAGGATCTTGATGCGAATGCAATTGGAAGTTGGAGTCCATTATGGCTTTGAGTTAAAACCGCTCCACATGCTTGTTTACTTGCATCGGTTATTATTCAGAATTCTTTAGTGAAATCTGGATATTGTAACAAGGTTGGGTTTATAAGTGCCGTTTTGAGATGATCAAAGGCACTCTGGCATTCAGATGTCCATTCGAATTTTACATCCTTCTTACATAACCTGGTTATGTGACGGGAATAATCGGCAAAGTTTTTTATAAAGCGCCTATAGTAATTGCAAAATGCAACGAATCGTCTAGCGCTGTCCGCATCATGTGGGACTGGATAATTCTTAATGACGTCATATTTTTTGTCACCTGGCAAGATTCTTTTATCAGTGCACTTATGTCCCAAAAATGTGACTTCACAAAATGAACATTTTTCAGGATGAAACTTTAGGTTGTATTTCCTACATTTCTCAAAAACATCTGTTAAGTTCTTAAACATATGTTTTTCGGAACAACCAATTACTATTAGGTCATCCATATAAAGGAATTCTTGCGAAGGTTCTAAACCAGAGAACGCAATAGTCATCATTCTCTGAAACGAATTAGGAGCTATTTTTAATCCGAAGGGTAATCGCGTGAAGCGACATTGCTCGTTGAAAAAGACGTTATATCTCTTGAACCTTTTTCTAGTTAAATTTGATGGAATCCTGACATTAAGTCAAGACATGAAAAGTATTTTGCTCGACCTAGTTGATCTAAAATATCATCAACTCTAGGTAATGGGAATTTATCAGAGAGTAGTTTTTTATTAATCTGGCGGTAGTCAATTACTAATCGCCATTTCTTTTCATTGGATCCGGAGGATGATTTCTTAGGAACAGGTAACAATGGGCTATTATATTGCGATACTGACGGTTCGACAATCCCGTCAGAGATTAATTTACCTACCTGTTTTTGTATTTCGTCCACCTGACTATGTGGGCTTCCATAGTTCTTTATATAAACTGGTTCATCATCTTTTAATCTCAGTTTCTTTATATAAAAATTATTTGTGGTTATAGATTCGGTTTCCAATCCGAATATATCGCTATACTGGGTGCATAAGCTAGAAAGCTGTGACTTGAACTGTGGAGGAAAGTTCTTTGAAAGTTGTGATACTACGGACTTTGTTCAATTTTCTGAATTTGTGTTGACTACATTGTAGTTCAAAAGTGATTCATATGTTAGGTTATTTGTACTGACTACTTGTTCCGTATTTGTTGTGTTTAACAGTCTTATGAAGGCATTATTGGATGTTGCTATGGTATTTGCAACGTAAATACCATGCTGAATTTCCTGATTTGTAACTAATACACTGTCTTCATTTGAATTAAGTTCAATTTTTCGAATAACTTGGGATCTTGCTGGCAGAAGTATAGAATTATTGCCAGAACTATGAGTTATTGGTACTTTAATTGGAAATTTTAAATTATACCTATATACTTATGTATAAAGAAATGTACTTATATACATTGCTATGCGCTCTTAAGTGGTGGCGCGAGGGGTATGCATGTGCTGTCCGTTTATTACAATTATGCCGACGCTAGCACTTCCTGAGTGCAGGCTAAGCCATAGGGAGCGGTTTATATTTCAGCCACTTGGGTTTATGATCGGACTTTGAAATATGTAAACTCTGCAACAAAGTGTTACAGTGCATACCCTCTAAGTACTTTCTGTTCAGTGGGTATTTAATATACGCATACTACACCCCGACGGAGTCATCCGAGGACGAGGAGGGCCCCGGGAGCCCAGTATCGGGTGAGGAAGGCTGCCGGTGCAGCTGATAAGCCGCATTAAGACGCGGCTGGGTATCTGGACGAGAAACACGGGCAGCATTTCCGCGTCCAGATTAGCACCAACGGAGGAGTACGGGTGTTCCTTCGACCCACCCGGAAGTAGAGAGGGGGTTTGACGATGTGACTCAACCACGTATATATAATGTACATAATTATGTTAATATTAGGCTAAGATTAGGGAAAAGATTAGGTTAGGCGTTAGGATGTAAATATTGGTTAGGGCCATAGGCGTTAGGGGATCATAGGGCAGGGCCCACACCGTGGCCACACCGGGCCTGACGTCATTGGCAACATTATCTGCAACATCGCCCGCAACGTCTTTAGGGGAACGGGACGAAACAACTGGAGGATCGGAACACGATATCCGCCAATCAGCGGCTGGCAAAAGGAGCCAGAGAGCGCGATCAGGGCAGAGGCCCACGGCGCAGGCACCGGCAGAGCGGAATGCGGAATAAAATTTGCATCGGCCACCTGCCGCCCAAGAGAGAGCGAGAAGGAAAGCTCGGAATGCAAAGAATGCATGAAATGCGGAAAGGCGCGTGCCATGGATCGCGGCAGCGCAGCAGCAAAAGGGTTGGCAGAATTAGGTCACGAAACGATTGACAAACGAGATTAAAAACACTCGTAATTTAACCAGTGATAACGAAAGTTAAAAGCCCAGTGAAGTATATTTTTTTGATTGACGACCAACGAATTTCGCCAGACCAAGGACACCCGAAAAAGGATAACGAGGACCTTTCTTTTACATTTATTTGGGTGAGCAAGGCAAGTCCGCCATACATTAATTTACGAAGTTTCATTGTTTGGGTGTGAACGCTAGCAGAGCAGAGAGAGAGAAAGGGATACGAATAGACACAAATACTCTTAAGAATACATTAAGGACAAGCTTAAACGTCAGTAACATGAAATAAAAGGCAGAATGAAGACATTTAGTACCGATTCTATTATTTTCCTATCCCTATTAGCCACTCATATCACCCGCTGCGCCCCTTCTCCCCACCTCGGCTGCCGTTGGGTAATTCCAGGCATCGATTTGGGCAGGACAGGTGCGTCCCGTCGCTGGGACTAATTCCGGACGTGGGCGCGGGTGGCGGCTGCGGGACTCTTCCCAGCCGTCTGTCCGGTCTCAGGATGCGCCTCTGGGATTAGCCCGGGCGCCGTCGCTGGCAATTACGAGTCAAGGGGGCATATTTAGGGGAGAGCGACGGCCCGCCGGTGGGACAACCACGGTGGAGCCGCGGCAGCTTGGGCAAGCCGGCGCCGCGGTTTTAGGTTTGGGTTGCCGGCGCGGGAGCGGGCTGCTGGGTTCACCCCGGGTCACGGCTCCAGTCTCTAGTGAAGGGTTCGGCCGCTGGGAAACTCCCGGGCCGATAGCGCTGTCCCGCCCAGCGTGGGTAATCGGAAGCGGCAGTCTTCTAGGTCAAAACCCACCCCTAAAAACCTCACCAACCTCGGTCCCTCCATTTTCTGGCGTTTCTAAAATATAAATTATAACTGGAAAGGGACTCTGGGCCGCTGAGTTAATATCCCGGCCGTAGTGCATCCTTACAGTTCGGCGCCCGTAAACAGGGACCGTCAGGAAATGGGGATATGTAAGAGTTCTTACTAAGGTGGATTAAAGCCCCGCCAGCCGAACACGAGGTTTTTAGCAGCGTGTACATACATACATATACATATGTACATACGTGTACGTATATGCAAACGACCAGAAACTGTCAGAAACTTCCAAATCAGCGACGCACATGCAGCCGCCATAACGGCAGCTTGTTTTTTCGGGCAGCTACAGAAAAGAAGGGGGAAGAGGAGACAGCGATAGAAAATTCCATTCTAGACAAAAGAATACAGTCTCGCCAAAAACGGGCCGCGAATTAGGCATCGTAGCCAATAAGTAAAGTCACAGAGTCGCTACCGACGCCGACGTCGACAGCGCAGAGAGAACCGCCGCTGCACGTGCAGATCACGAGTTGCTGTTATACATACATATATATACATACATGAATACTAATGATTTTCGCTATTGGTTGCGCCGCCATCAGGGCGGGGACCAATTTATATATTGGCCCTTTCTATTAAAATATGACACTCAGTGAATACCCTTCGTCGGAAACACATCGAACAAGAAATTAAGAAAAATTAAATCTCCGCGAATTCATAGAATCCTGAAAATGTAACGAAGAGATCCTGCAAAATAAAAAAAAGAGGATAATAATAGTCCTTCGGCCACGAGGACACACAGATTCTGCGCACAGTGAATAAATTAAATAAATCAAGGAATAAAATAAAACAAAAAAATTAACACAATAAAATAAATTAAATAAAATCATTAAATAAAATTAACAAACCCATTAAATAAAATAAATCGAAATAAAGTGAATAAAGTTAACGAAGTAAAAGGATACACTGAGAGAATTAAATAAAACTAGGACACACGGAAAATAATTAATAAAATAATATAAGAGAAAAGAAAAATAATAAAATAAACGAAATAAATAAAATACAATTAAATCAACTGAATAGAACAATAAAATAAACCAAGGCTATTAAATCAAATAAAATCGGGCTACACTGAAAATAAAATAAAGCAAATAAAATAATAAAATAAATAAAATATATCAAAGAACAAAATAAAATAAATTAATAAAATAAACTCGTGATACACTGAGAGAAAATAAAATACACAAAGAATGGATACACCAAAAAAAAAATAAATAAGAAATTAAATTGAATAAATAAGGTAAAGCAAGAAAATCATATGGGAAATCAACGGCTTCACAAAAAAAAGCAGAACAAATAATAGGCGGAATCAAATAAACGAAAGGGAAGAAATAAAATATAATAGGAGAAACGAGGAAAAGCAGTAGGGCTAAAGGAGAAAAAAAGTATACACAGAAAAAAAGATAATAATAACAGTAAACGGTAAAATAAATAAATACAAAAACAAAACCCCAAATAAATAGATAATAAAATTATAATAAAAAAATAGAATACAATAAATATTTCGTAAAATAAATATAAATAAATAAGAATAAATAGGGTAGACAAAGGAATAAGATAAGCAAGCGAAGGAATGAAAAACATACGAACGGATTAAATGAAATGGAATAAAAGAAATAAATTAAGAAAGGAAATTTAATTAAGGCAAGCGGAAAAGCATAAAAAAGAAAAACAGCGAAAGGCAAGGAAAAATCAACAAAAAAGGTAAAAATCGAACACCGAGGAAAAATAAATAAGAGGGAAAAACTCAAGGAAATAAAGTAGCGAAAGTAAAAGTAGGAAGAAAAAGACGGAAACCAACGGGCGAAAGAAAAAAAAAAGTAAGTACCAAATAATCGAAAAATAAATAGAAATCAATAAAATAAATATAGATAAAAATAAAATAAAAATAAATAGTAATAAATGTTCGCGCCACAAGGGCGCTTAGTTTTGAGCAGTGTAGGAGAGAGCGTGCATTCCCTCTGGCACCCCCGCTTGTGCTCCCGCTCCACTCCCGCTCTCCTGGACTCTCCCGCTCTCAGGGAAACCCACCACTCCGCGGTCCCGGGCGCCTCAGCTCTTAGTTTTTATAAGTTAGTCTTAATTAGAAGATTGTACAAATAAAGTAGAATATTTTTCTGTGAAGCCGAATACGACGCCCGTCTTATTCTTGGGACTTGGATTTGTTTTCTTCCCTTATCGACCACCATCAACCAGCCCAGCGACAGCTGGCCTTAATTTGGAAATTTCCTCCGCCCACTCCAGTACATGGTCCTTCGTCGCCTGCGATCTATCCTGATCAGCGCCCCCCTCTGCGGATTTTTCCAATATAAGTACGACTATTTTCCTAACCTTTCGTCCGTGGTCGCCATATTCCTTTTCCAACGGCGTTATATATATGCCTTTCCATCCGATTCCAAAGAGACCAAGTGAAAAGTGAAAAGTGATATATATATGCCTATATACAATATAGGAATAAAATACATACGCCTAGCCGCAGTGAATTTCTTTCTGTTCTAAAGTGCTAAGTGCTTTGCCAATATTTGGCCCTCTACATAGTTTTTTTTTCACTGTGATCCGCTAGTTTTCCAAGCGTACATACATACATTCGTATAAATTCATATATGTGCATATATATATTACATCCAAAAAATCACTTTCACATATCCAAGTCCGGCACTAAACTGCACGTCCAAGAATTTAAATATATATACACACACAAAATACAACAAGAATTAATAAACTATTAAATTAAATAAATAAACACATTATACACAAAAAAACCATACATACATATATACATACAATTATAAAAATAATTATTACAATTATTAAACCTGCAATTTACTCATACATTTTTACAAACATAAACCAAAAATATTCATTCACATATACATATATATCCCTGTTTAATAAAGTTACAGACACACATATTCGACATTAAATAGAAATTTTACATCCGAAAATTTTAATTATTTGCCATATATATACGATATACATATAATAAAGAATAAAACCAACAAACAAACACATCCAAACCATTAAAATTTTTGTTCCAGCAAAAAATAAATATTTATCGTTTTACACATATCCGAGAATTAATTGGGTTTTATTTGCTATCCTGACATACATATAATATATATTGGCATACATAAGCTTCCCGCTATTCTGCGAGCAGCCGAAAATAATCGTCAAAATAAATTTCAAAGTCGATAGCTATTTTAGAGTCGTTCTTTCAGCTAGTTTTTTTGGCTTCTTTTTATTGTGTCGCAAAAGTGTTTACGCTTTGACTGTGTTCCTAAATTACAAAAATCGATCGACAGAATTTCAAATCGAAATCCTAGGCTATCGTTTCAGGCCGTTCATTCTTTTTCTGGCTATTTAATTTGTTGGCATTGACATACACTTTTTTTTCTGGCGGTTGATTTGTCGTTCCTTCTTTTTGGGTTTCATAGGTTCTACGATTTGACGTATTCCTGAACAAGAAATAATCGGGCCTATTACCGAAGCTATATTTGGCTATTTGTTTAAAGGGAGCATTTAGCTATTTTATTTTAGAAAGTGCATGCAGCTATTATTATAATATTAGGCTATATTTAGCTATTTTTTCTAGCTATTTTTTTTTAGCTGAATACGCTTATTTTGCTCTATTTTTTTGCCGATATTTTTCCAAACGTTTGGCTATATTTAGCTAGTTAAAAAAAAAATAAAAATAAAAAGGGGAAAATTCAGCTATTTTCGCAAAATTGTCGGCTATATGTAGCTATTTTTTTAATAGCTATTTTTTTGTGCTGTTTAAGCTTTTGCCCCACACCGAGTCTTCGGTTCAGTTTCGGTTCCTCCAATTTTTTTTTCCTTTGTTGGCGGCGGGCAGGCCGTCGTAAAGTAGGGCTAAGCTGAGTATGCCCGTCGAGGGTGACAAGA